>JAPTHA010000001.1:14329140-14350948 GCA_029814585.1 Gymnapogon annona
GATTCATCTGAAGGGCCAGATTGGACCCTTTGGCGGGCCGGATTTGGCCCCCGGGCCACATGTTTGACACCTGTGATCTAAAACATGCAGGACAATGGCCCTCGAGGACCAGAGTCCAATACATGTGTCGTAAGGTAACAATTGCATGTCGTGATATTGAAATAATAATAATAACAGTAATAACTAAATAAATAAATCAACAAATTATAAACAAATCAAATAATTAGACAAATATAATATAATACCTTGAAATCTACATGCCTTCTGAAAGGCTTTTCTCCTCTTTTTTCCTGCTTTTGCCAAAGAAATTGCAGTTGGAACACAAAACTCATATTTACAAGTATGAATACGTATAAATATTAGGAAAAGTAACATTTAAAAAAATAAGGCCGTAATATTTTGAGAAATGAAGCATTTAATCAAACAGGTTGCATTCTTTAACATTGCATGATTGGCTAGGATTTTCCACTTTATTCTCGTTGTGTTTCGTCTTTACTCTTGACCATGACCCTGTACACCTTCATGTTTGTTCCCCATAGAATTTAATTACTGTTATTCCTGCGAGATAAACACATCATTTAGCTCAGTGTTGAAAATCCTTAGGTCAAGATGTTACCTAATGACCAATTACAGTGAAATAACAAAACAACAGTTTTTGTGTGTAAAGTTTAGATGACAAGATTTCCATTTTGTATAGGTTTTACCTGCTATATTCCTTAATTATTTAAAAGTTAAATATGTTGACCCTTCCCTTTTTTCCTGTAAAAATAATCAAATTGTAGTTTTGCACATAAACACTAGAGTACAGTATTTTACCATTTCATGTTTTAAGTGACACTTCATGCTGCTGATTGATCATTTTCTGCTCACCTGAGACTATTTTCAAAAAAGGAAGTGAAAAATGCGTATAACAAAACTCAAGACACAATTCTCTATGTTACTTGTTTTCATAGTTTAAAGTGATTAATCTGTGTCTCCATTCACTGGATATAGACTAGATTTTCCTTTAATTGTCCCACTATCGGAGGTTTTCTCAAGCAAAACAACACATTAATAAAGGGGTGCGGGGGTCGGGTTGGGGGTTCAAAGCAGAGGAGGGAGATTAATGGAGGATAAACCTGCCTGCCACTTGCGCATCAGGGAGGCTGTAAGACACAGTGGAGGGCCGGGGCTGCATAGGGAGTCACACTGTGAACTTAATATGTCAAACAGAGAAAAGACATTATGCAGGATGTTCACACATATGTCGAATGTGAAACTTAGAATGTCTTTTATCATTCTGAAATGATACAAATTGTGTGTATTTAGTCACATTATGCAAAGCATGTAAGAGTTGTATTTGGTGAATTTAATGAATACATTTTTTTGATGGATAGAATCAAATCCATGACAATGCTTTGACAGCTTTGTGTGCATGTGTTTTTTTTTTACATTGTAGTCAATTGCCTATTTTTGTGTGTCTGTTACAAATTCACATTACTTGTCAAATGTAAGATTCTGACATTTCTATTATTCTTATCCTTATTATTCTATTATCTTATTCTTCCTATTGATTAGTCATTTATTCACAATTGTTATAGAGATAGAGGAAGTCAGAAGGAAATGTTGATGTCAAAGAAATTCATGGTGCACTTTTGGAAGTTTCAGTATGGGATGCCAGTAAATTTCTGTAATTTGGGACTCAAGGTGTGATAGAATATTCCGTTATTCTGTTTCTATCACTTATTAGGCTAGACATTCCTTTATTAGTCCCACTCGGAGAAATTTCAGATGCACATGTGACGACATCTTAATCTTGGCATTTAATGGTCATTCCACCTTTTGATACCCTCTCCGAGAGTATACATGCAATATATTTTTTATATAGTGAGAACTGTCTAAAAGTTTCATGACAATTTTGTTAATACTAAATTGATGGAGATTCAGAATTTATTTTCCTTTTTGTCAGCCAAAAACAAAAAAAGATATAACCAAAAAACAACCAAAACAATCCTAATCCTTCAATTTATCACAAACTATTTTAAATGCTTTCATTTAGGGATGCATGGGTTTCACAGGATGGGAAGGCTAAAACTGAAAAGATAGATAAATAGCTATATTTTTGATCAAATTGTGATGTTAGACGACTCTCCAAACAACAAAATTATGACTTCAACAATACTACGTGGCTAATGATTTCTTACTTCATCATCACTTTCAACCATAATTGTCTAAGTAATCACCAACGTTTAGTGGCCCCCGTCGCTGTACCATCATTTGCATTGGAGTCAGATTGACAGTCAGAAGACAATCCACACTGAAACGACTCTATAACGGCTGTACTGATAACAGTCTAAATCCAGGCAGCTAAATGAGGAGACTCGTACAGCGTTCTCTGGATTTAATCAGTTCACATGAACTCAACATATGGGTGAATCCCGCTGAGACATTCTGACATTCATGCCGCTGCTATCTTCTGATCAATGCTATGCTCGAGTCCTACGCTGCAGTAATAAGATACCGTCGATGACTATCTCTACTCTGAATTATTCAGCAGCTCAAGTGGTGACATCTGATGGATTTTCTGAAATGTATTGGAGCAGGTCTGCAAATGTGTGTTCTGATCTGATAATGGCATTTCATAACAGTGGATTCATGTCCCAGCTGCATCAAAGAATAACATTTGGCTGCCCACGACTGCCTTTTCCTCTCACAAATGCTCAAAAACACTCCTTCATGTACAGCTCCATTAATATTACAGAATTGCAAAAAAAAAAAGTCTTAGCACTGGTTATTTGAATTTTTATTCTTTATTCCCTCCAGATAGATGCTTACATTTGACTGTGCCAGAGGCTAAGAATACATTTAACTTTGTTGTTTGCGAGAGCTGTAATGTACATATACGTATATGCATTAAAAATCTGAATCTCTGTTGAAAAATATTAGTAAATGCAAAATGTATTGGTTATAAAGGAGTAAAAAGGTGTTTCTGACCATTTGTAAACATTAAAATACTGTAACTTGTTTTATAAATTTGAACCCCAATTTGCAACCCTCCAACTTGGAACTTGGAGTTCATGGATAGACTCTTCTGTAGCTGGGTTAATCCTAATGATTAGACATGGGACACAAGCTAAGGATTGCTTGCCCACCTTTGGTGAGGGTGTATGGTGTTAAAGACTGAAACACCTCATGAGTCAAAGGCACACTACTGAGGATGTGTCCCAAAATTGACATCTAACCCTACCCTCACAAATATATCTCTTCACATCAAGGCAAATCTCATGTGAGTGCGCACCATCTACTGGCATGGTGAACAGTCCCAACATTATGTCCTGTGTTTTTATGATTCTTGTCAAGTTTAGAAAAAAAATGATCATTCTAAGTCATTATAAGTCATAATAGTGAAAGAGATGAAAGATGCTGATGACTGTCATGTTGAGTTTTGTTTCTTGTTTTTGTTCCTGCTTTTTCTTCTTTTTTTGAAAACTGTAAAAACAAGCCTAAAAACTTTACACAAAAAAAATTACATGTAAAATTCAGTATTTAGTGTGACATTTCTTCTACTCCTGAACACAGCAGCCCAGACTACATTATTATTTATAAAAAATGTTTCACATGTTTATAATGAACCCTGTTTTAATAGTTGAAAATGAGTGCAGTACATCTCATACTGTTGAGGACATATTAAAAGCAATGGGCGTTCACACTAAATACTTTCCATTGTGGTCTGACAAACCTCTTTCATTCTCATTGTGCCTAGTACAGATGGGTCATTGACGTATAAGGTTTTTCAATGTGCCAAAATTTAAATACAAAAAAGAAGAATATCTATTGCAACTGTTCAAACATTAAGAATGTTGTGAATACATTAATTAATATTCAATTCTTAAATTGTGATTTTAGTATTTTTTTATATAGATGAATTGGCCGTGGCCTTAAAAAATCTCATGTGGTGCAACCATGGTTTATCTCAGAATTAACAAATTTTCTCAACATGCTTAATAGTTTTTTTTTAACAAGTTCTCAGCAATAACAAGTATTTAGATTAAAAGTGTTTGTTTTTCTTTTGAGTTTTTTCAACAATGAGCTCATATTTTACTTCCATAATGTCACAATCACTGTCTTAACAGTAGTTAATTGACTTATTTTTCCTGTAAATCAGATAAAACTGATAAAAATGTTTTAAAAAACTAAAATTCACCTAAACATATTATCACTTATTAATGTTTCAGCTACAGAAAATAGATATTTATTTTGGAATTTGATGTAGTTACTGCTATAATCAGTCGCACCACTTGATGATTGGTTACACCAAATGACATGAAGATCTTGTTTCATTAAAAGTCAATTTAAAGAGATCAAAAAACAATAAATTCCGCACAAAAAAATATATTAAGAACAGACTTTATTAAAATTCCATAAATGTTTACTGAACGTTACACATATCTTTTGTTAATTGACACTTTAACTCTTTGTATGCTGGTGACGTCACCACGAATTTTTGTGGAGTGCGCCGTGACATCTATAGACGTCAATGACTGTTTACATCGGTGGTTGCTAGGATACGACCTGGGGCAACTTTTAACCTGTAATTTGTAGTCCCAACATATAGGGGGCAACACTGATCCCTTTTGTATTTTGGTCTGCCGATTGGAGACGAAGAAGTAAGTGCTCATACAGAGGGTGGAAACAGTGTTTATGTAGTAGCGAGTTGTGGCTAGCGAAAGGAGATGGCGATAAAAGCAAGTACATATCAGCGGTAGACACTGGATCAATAAGTTCGGAGTGATCAGAGTGATGATCCCGGATCACAGGATCGACACATCACATCTGGTGTGTGTGTGTGCGGCGATGCAGCGGTCTGTGTGTCAGCCTGAAGCATGCACAAAACTGCCACTCTTATGACATTTATCTGTGATTGAAAGCAATCAGCAATGTTTGCACCGCATGACATTTGGTTGCACCACACGATGTTTTCAAGTTCAGTCAAATCCTACAGACACAGGATTAGCCATCTTAATGAAACAAGGTAGCTTCCCACAAAAGGTTATGATAAAATTTATAATAAAAATGCATTTTTGTACAAATAACTTAATTTTTTTTAGTTTTTTTGAGGTCATACTACATGACATTCAAATGTAGCAACTACATACTAGCTGTTAAAAAGGTTGTTTTTTCAAAATGTGAGAGCGTTATTGACCTCCTTGCCGCTTCCATTGGTCCTTAACAAAATGGCGGATGATGTAGCTTCCTGTCTTTGAGTAGATTCCAACATAAAAGTCCCAAAGTGGTCATTTCTTGAAGGTCGCACCACATGATATTTAATGAGATGGACCTCATCGGACAAAGTTCGTTTGTATATTATGATGGAAATATAACTGCAAATGCTTTGCAATTTTGTACAGGAATACAAAACACCTTTTAAATCATGCCAGATATGGAAGAAAATAAACCGTAATACATTTAGAGTAATTTCAAAGAAGTTTTGAAAACACCAGTCATGGCCGGACGGTTGCACCACATGATACTTTGACACTTTAAATAACAAAAAAATTACAAATAACTACTGATTTTTTACATTTTGAAATGGGTACATACAGTATATGGGAGAGATACTACATTTATATGGTGTATTTTTTTATGTATTTCAACCTTTTGTAACATTAAAAAAATGCTGTGGGACAGAAAATATAGGCGTCACATCAATATAGATACAAAAAAGTGCAATTGTGTGTGTGTGTGTGTGTATACACACATATACATATATATGTGTATATATATATATAAATATATATACAGTACAGGCCAAAAGTTTGGATAAACCTTCTCATTCAATGCGTTTTCTTTATTTTCATGTAGATTCTCACTGAAGGCATCAAAACTATGAATTAACACATGTGGAGTTGTATAATTAACAAAAAAAGATTAAATAACTGAAAACAGGTTTTATATTCTAGTTTCTTCCAAATAGCCACCCTTTGCTCTGATCACTGCTTTGCACACTCTGTGCATTCTCTGGATGAGCTTCAAGAGGTAGTCACCGAAATGGTTTTCACTTCACAGGTGTGCCTTATCAGGGTTAATTAGTGGAACTTCTTGCTTTATCAATGGGGTTGGGACATCAGTTGTGTCGTGGAGAAGCCTGGTTAATACACATGCAGCCCTTCATATTATGGCAAGAACAAAGTTCTTTAAATCTGGACTGCCTTCAGTGGGAATCTACAATGTAAATAGTCAAAAAAATAAAGAAAACACATTGAATGAGAAGGTGTGGCCAAACTTTTGGCCTGTACTGTATATACATACATATTTACTTACATTTTCATTTGTTGACATAACATAACATCAAAAAACCTCCTGGTGGTGTAAAAGCTTTCCACCAATCACCTTTGTTTACTAAATGGTGGCAGCAAATGGGATGTGTCGTATAAAAAAACAAACAGTCCTTTTTTTAGTGCTCTCTCTGTACATGAACCGTGATGTGTACCATATGTTGTGGCCATTAGGCATCGCAACGGACCACTGACTGGTCACTTATGTCCAGTCTCATTTCTTCACATATAAATATTTTTTCTTGCCCTGATATTTCTAGCATTCCAATCATCAGCCATGAGTCATTGTTGCAATTGCATTAGATCAGATATAAAGAGCTGTGAGGTGAGTCACACATCGCTGCAGCGGTTATGATGAGAAACTTCCACCCTCCTGTCATTTGGAAAGAGGTCCCACATGTTTCCTTTTTGTCTTCCACCTCATTCTCCCGCCGCACATTTCCTTTCCCTTCTTTACCGGACACACGGCAAACCTCACTCTCTCTACCATTGTGAGAAAGGAAGTGTGACCCATTACTCTCGTGTGTGTGTGTGTTTGGATTTACAGGAATGTGTGTGGGACTGCTAACACAAATGATCAGAGGTGGACAAAAGTGCGTGCATTCTTCACTCCAGTCAAAGGACAGATACAGCAAAGAGGAGTAGAGGAACTGATTCAACTGCAGCAAAACTGAAAAAAAAAGTACAGGTTTAGAAATATCCATTACAGTAAAAAGCAAGAAGTAAGGTTTTGACAGACAATTATTCTGACTAATTATTTGCAAAGCGGACTGAACCTCATGTTATATTGACCCACAAATATCCAAACAGCCACTGGTGACCAAAATCATCCCATTTATACAATACATCCATCGGTGTCTCCTCTTTCATCTATATAGTCTCAATATTGTACCATAAAGGAGGAGGACCAGTGTCAAACATCTAAGTCAAGAGGCTGGTTTGAGCAGACTCAAAGTGAGGGAGTTTCAGACCTCTATCTCAATACAGAATGGGTTAATTAATTAATCGTGGATTAATGAATCCATGTTGACTCTTGATGTCTTACTAACCCAGGTAAACCGTCATCCAAATGAACGGAGGATTATAGATTATAATAGAATGTTTAAATTAACTCTTAAGTTGTAACGACCATGAGATCAGTAGTTCTGAACTCAGTATTAACGAAACAATGTATTTACTAATAGCCAGTCGGTGTGGGTGTGTATGTGAGTGTATCCGTCTCCTGAAAAAATGGGCCCTGGCATGTTGGGTAAAGGATCAGACTGATGAAAACTGTATGTGATTCAGAATATGATTTCATAGTATCATCAACCATGTGGGTTACCTAGCAACAGGCAAACATACAAAAGGGAGGGTTACCCAGGTACAGACCGTCATCTTCTACAGCATTGATTCCCCCATGGGAGTGACCGTGTCTCAGTCGGTAGAGCAGGTTGTCCAACTGAAGGGTTGGCGGTCCAATTCCCACTCTCACCTGATTATATGCTGTTGTGTCCTTGGGCAAGACACTTCACCTAGCTTTCCCATCCCTGTATGAATGTTTGTGAATGATGACCCTGCGATGAACTGGCGACTTGTCCACGGTCCCCCCAGCCTTTGCCCTTGAGTGTCTGGGATAGGCTCCAGTGACCCCCACGACCCTGCAAAGGATAAAGTGGGTTCAGAAAATGAGTGAGAGTGATTCACCCATAAAGCCCATGCAATTGGATTAATGACATTGGATGGATCCATTAGTTCATATTCAGTTATTGAGAGGTTTGTTGAAAATGCTACTTTTTATTCACTTTTCTCTGTTTTTGACTGGGGTTCAGAAACAGTTTAATGACCCTTAAATTTACTCTGAGCTTTAATGATCAACCGGTCAAAAAAAGGCGAACACATCTTTTATGCAGAAAAAAGGCTCAATACAGAGGATATCTTTATTGCATCTCTTTATTTCTCAATGCTGCTCTTGGGTTTCAAGTGTTGCGATTTCTTGAAAAAGGCACCGATTGTGTCTATTTTAATGTCCTGCAGTATTTCTACTTGACGCTGAGTGATCGGTTTATTTCCGTCTCAGTGCTTCAAGTCTGTGGCTGTACAGTTTGACATCTACCTCATTATAACAGTATGGGTCATGAAGCAGGTTAGTCCTTAACTTGTTTACGGAGATGTTGTACAACTGCAGCCAAGAGATGGACTGGCTGGATCTGGTTCCACACAGCACTGGGCCATTTCCTTGATAAACGCAGCAGGCGTTTAGAGAATATGAGTAGGCCTGTGTTATGAATCGGAGAGGAGGATTTTGAGTGTTTATGATGTGTGTCTGGCAGAGAACATATTTGTAACGTCTGCTGAAAACAAAACCTTCATTCAGTTAATGTAGATTTGGATTAGTGGTTTCCCACATTTCCCAGAATTCCTTTGTTAGTGTTGTACATAGTGCTCAGGATAATCTTTTTCTGCAGTTCTTACAAACAAAGTTTTATTTCAAAACCAGTTAAGACCACATCTAGTGATTTGTAGACACCCTTATAACCAATACCTTTAATAATGGAATTTTTTTAGAATAAGCAATAAATGTGCTTGTGTTTCAGTGAATTCTTTTTAGTTTTTTGCAAGTTATTTGACACACATCTGCCACACATTTGCCAGCGCAAGTGGAAAAGGTATTAAAATAAGTATAAATCATTACAAATCTGACTATTTTTAAAGGTGTTTATCCGTCCTCAGTGATCCACTCTCGTGACATCATCTCTATGACCAATGACAAACATGGGATAAGTCAAATGGAGTCAAAATATCATGACCCTGAGATGAACTGCGACTTGTCCAAGATCACCCGCCTTCGACCTTGAGTGTCTGGGATAGGCTCCAGTGACACCCCCACGACCCTGCAAAGGATAAAACGGGTTCAAAAAATGAGCGAGTGAGTCAAAATATCATTTGTCTTTTATCATGAATTTACTCCGGTTTTGTTTTGTTTTGTATTTTTTTCAAAACAAGTTCCAAAGGCACACAGAAGGGGGAGGACTTTGCCTCTCTCTAAAGTATATATAATTATGTTACATAGATTTTTACTCAGCAACAGCCATGTCTCACTGTGTCACTCAGTTGGAAAAATACACATCTACACGCTATAACCAGATCTCTCTTTTCATTGTTATATTAGTCATGATTGATCTCCATTTATTCCATTCTTTTCAATTGTGTCTTATTTATTTAGCACCAATCATTATGCATGATTTTCTTTTGGTGCTTCATGAATTCAGGCTAAGGCATTTTTTGTACTTTGTGTTGTTCATCGTCCCTCAAATAAAAGAAAACTTAACTCTATGCAGGTAATAAACTTCCAAATACAAGCCCAAGTCTACATGTTTATGTGTTCTTGAGCAGAACCCCCAGTGAATAGCATGTGTAGGCACTGAACCTAAGCACACAGAGTAAACATAACAGCAGGAGCAATAATTTTCCAGTTCAGAATGATTACACGTCTCCACATACTCAAGTGACATTGTGGTTGCATTGTATTGTGGTCTTCGGAGGCTACTGACAGTAAAAGACTTGACTATAACTACAAACATAACGTTTTGTATACAGTGTGACTGATCGTCCCTCTTATTTAATTACGTTAATATGAATAAATGGATCAAGACTATTCAGTATTGTGCTTCTTAAACACATTTACCAGAATAATGACACCAATGGCTTCTTAACTGACATGTAAAGTTAAAACCACCATCCAGTCCTCTAAAATTAACATACGATTGCCTTAAGAGTGCTGTCAAACCTGTCAGGTGTACTCTTCATATAAATGAGTAGATATAGTATGTTCTTCTCTGTGGCTGCTGGAATCAGTTTGCATCACATGACCACTCCGTAGGATCCAAGGCCAGCTCAGCCCCTCCTTGGCCCTGCATCTAGGATGTTTTATCATGGCTGACATACTATGCTTCTCTCTAGCAGACCCACTTCCCACAACATATGATCATTTATGCTAAGTTTTTTTTTTCTTCGCTCTCTGGCTAGTAAATGGGAACACTAAATATAACCACATTCCGAGTAGAGAGATGATGTCAGACTGAGGTCACATTTATGGATAAAGAAGTAATTAAGAAAGTAGAACTAAGCAGAGCCTTATTGCTACGTCCTCTTTTCGTTTCTTTTGAAAAGATACAGAAAATGTAATGATAATTTCAAAGGAAACGAGTCATCTTTCATTTGTAAAGACTGCTTCATTCACTCACATAGAGTCCCGACAGAAAATGAGCAGCTCCAAATCTTAATAATGTGGTAAACACTGGGAGCATTGTGATCAGAAGATGAATCATCTCTAGTTTTTGTCAATTAGAGGGAGATAATTCAATATAATGATGGGGGACTCTCGCTCAACCCCACCCTCTTGTTTCCACTGAAACAGGAACTAGACCCCCTTCCTGTACCAGTGTCCACATCTGCATCTAATGCTGGAACATTTTCAAGAAGTCACAGCTTCCTCTGGGAAAAAACATTTTCATGCTTGTTGGCATGTTATGGAAAAGGCGCAAGGAGAAAATTTTGAAGATAATGATTCTTCAGTGTGTCCAGTAAGCGTCTGCCTTCAGTACACTTTGAAGAACTATGATGAAACCCATGCTATTTGCTTCCTGGCTGCAGGCGTGCCTCTGTGGGTGTGTGATGGGGAATTTATGGGAACAAGCCGCAAATTAATTGTTACTACCAGTGCTATGAAGTCAGGGTTTGTTTATGCCTGCAGTCAATGAGGGAAAAAAAAGAAGAAAAGCCATTCATTTTCTATTTTAGGAGCGAGATCATGTTGTTATACATCCTTATGGAATAAAACATGCAAGACATGTAAATAATCAATTTAAACGTAAGTCAAGAAGGTACAGAGTAAACAATATGAAGGTTTGTGTTCATGTTCATTGAAGTCTTTTTATCTGAAACATGAGACCGGGTCACGAGGTGCCTATAGTGTGAATAATGAGTGGTTCCAAGTAATAACAGTACAAGTCTTTGAACATCCCTGAGTTTTTATAAATGTGAAAATAAACATAAAAACTCAGTGACAAAATTATTTCTATATATAATCGATTTAGTTCTGACAGTAGATAAATGTTGTTGCCAAACCTGAACAAATCACCCACACATTAATAACATTATAAATGTCTGTTCTGTCATTGTTCAAGCAAAAATGCCTGACACAGCTGACGACAACTGAAAGTACCATCTTGAAACAGAATATTTTTATGAGTCGTTTTTACATAACGCTGATATTCACTAAATCCTTTTGGGTGAGGCTGTCAGAGTTTTGGTACAGGAGGAGATGAGTAACTCTTAACTGTTGTGAAATACAGAGCCTTTCTTTATCATTTAGTGATTGAAGTTTGACATGTTCTCAATAATGGTTGCATTTCACAATTCACACATTTGCTCCAGCTGTTACAGATAAACTCTTTGTGGTTTAGGCTAACAAAATTGTATTCCAAAAGATTTGACTGGTAAAAAACAACATCCATCCATGACGCATGTGGGGGTGTCAGAGCCTTTCCTCTCTTTTTTACCTATGGGTGAAGATGGCGTACACCCTGGATGTGCTGCTAGGTCATTGCAGGACTGACATACACAAACAAACGAACCATTAACTCAAATAGGTGATTTACACTGACCCACTCACCTATCACCTACTTTTGATGGTGTGTTTGTGTGTGTGTGTGTGTGTGTTAATGTGGGTGGGTGTAGTAGAGTACCTGCAGAGAACCCAACTAGACACTGGTAGAAAATGCAAACTGGTTGGTGCCAGAATAAATCCCAGGTCTTTATTGCTGTGAGGTCATTGTGCTGCCCTCAAAACAATTTTAAACTACAAATAAGTTTAAAATTCCAATTCCAATCCAAAATTCATAATAGTTATACATTTTAAAAAAACGATCAACGATCAACCATCTGTACCTCAATAAATAGTTACTTCCCATCACTGGTCACACACTATGTACAGGAATAAATGTGTTTTCCCCAAAAGGCATGACTGAACCTTCAAACAAATCAAAACTCAAACACTGTCACTATGTTTGACAGAATCTGCTCATTATAAAAATAACATCATGTTGTTCATACAGAGGGAGATGAGCTTTTTACAGCCCAGAGAGACAAATACTGAACTCATAGCAGAGTACATTATGGGACATGGATTGACTGGAGGTTCCCCCAGATTCAGCCAACATCAACAATGATGGAAAAAATAGTGTATGAGAATGATCCAGTACATGCAGCTAAAGTCACCGGCTGCTATCAGACTATTCTATTGTTGGTGTAGATTAGATATAAATGTCCATTTGAAGTACTTTTACAAGATGTCATTATTGCAGTCTTCAGTGAAATCCTACAACATAACAGTGACACAGTTTAGGTATGATTTCATAGCGTTTTAAGGGTGGAGTGCCAACCAGTTACATCACTTCCTTCTCTGTGACTTTCGTCTACAGTCTCCTGTAGAGCTGTACAATAAGTCCTCAGCCCAACTCCCTTCCTGAACAGCAGAGAACATGCCGGATCCTGCCTTCGTATTCCTCCCTACTGTAGATCAAGGCTGGTGTGGCTGAGATCTTTCCTAGAAAAGCCTGAGTGAGTCAGAGGCGTAGGGACAGAACAGGATACATTCACGCTGGATATTGGAAGTCCTCAAAGATACCTGCATCACTGGGCAGGATATGACGTGGATGCACATGGACAGAATGAGGCACTGAAGTACTAGTCCACTGTACAATGACAATATGCTCGGATCTCTAAGACAAAAACATCACGAGCAAACACTTAGAAGCTGAACTAATTAATTTTTGATCGTCTCATTTATTACGACTTGGATGAATCATCTAAAAACATCTGATCAATAGATCAAAATGTACTTTGGAAATTGGGTCTGTTTCAGTTTACCTTCACATTACTCATCTACGTGTTTAACTATGTCTCATATAGTCCTTATATTTGTGTGTTTTGGATGTTTTGTTGTTTTTGGTGTCTGTCTTAGTTCGGTTTAGTTCATTGCCATTACATGTACAGACATGAAACAAAGTGAGTACCCACAACTGGCAATGTAGGCCTTAAGAATCCATAAAATAAATAGTCATATATTAAAAATAATTAATGTGAATTAATCAATGATGGAAAGTAAGAGTAAAACCTAAAAATAGTAAATAATGTATACATAGTAATAATAGTATATCCAGGGGAAGTTTAAAATGAGCAGCGTGTTACAACAGGATAGTCTATTATCATGAGCCCTCTCTCTCTGCCTGTTTAATCAGCACTATTGCTTCCAACCATCTGCCTATCAACCACACCTGTCTCTACTCCTGCGCTCTGTTTAACCTGCCAGCTGCACTGCATTACCTGCCAATCAGTCCCTGCATATAAGGCCCTGTCTTCAAACCACCCTTTGTCAGATTGTCTGTGAAGCCTACTTGACTACACCTGCATATCCACATATCTGACAGCTCTGCTAAACCTGCCTGCAGAGCCTGCACCGGTAACCTGCCTGTCTGTTTACACCTGCAAAGTCCGCAGAAGTAACCTACCTGTTTCAGGGTGCCCAATACGTCGATCGCGATCTACCACTTGATCAGGAAGGTATTGTGGGTAGATCGCATGGCATTAAAATGTAGACATCAGCCCATCATCCTTAAGTGAATGAAATTTGTCACTTCATTGACAGTCGGTTTGACCAAACACTGGAATCACTGAGCATGTGAGCATAACCCCGCAGTGAAAATGTCCCGGTTCTTGCATGGCTAGCATACTCACCGGACATGTCACCCATTGAGCATGTTTGGGATGTGCTTGACCGGCGTATACGACAGCGTGTACCAGTTCCCACTAATATCCAGCAACTTCGCACAGCCATTGAATAGGAGTGGACCAACATTTCCACAGGCCACAATTAACAATCTGATAAACTATATGCGAAGAAGATGTGTTGCACTGCATGAGGTAAATGGTGGTCACACCAGATACTGACTGGTTCTGAGTCCCCAGACCCCCAATAAAGTAAAAAAAATGCACATTTCAGGGTGGCCTTTTATTGTGGACAGTTTTTCCAGGTAATTCTATTCTAAATAAAACATATGAATATTTTAATCCATTTCTGTTATTATACCCCTTAGAAATCCTAGTTCCAGAATGCTGTCTTTGCTAACATGATGGATGTTTTTCTTTTAAAATAGACTTCCACAGAGTATAACCCCATCGTCAGAGGCATGTGAAGACCATTGTGGAGAATATAGTTGATGGCGTTGTGGTCTCCCAGAGCGTTAATACTGACGTGCAGGACATATAACTCAGCTGTAGTGTTGCCGTGTTTGACTGGCGCCTCAACAGCCAGTGACTGATACTTATTTGATTCTAATGTAGGAAACTAACTGCAAAATCAGTCTGAGCTCTAGGGACAGAATTGATAAGAATTTAATGACTCTGATCCCATTCCCACTTATTGATCTCATCATAGCTTTTTGAACGGATTTCTTATCAGTTCTCTGATAGATTTTCATTGGGTGAGAGGCTAAAACACTACAAACAGATTTTGTTTGCGTTAACTGTCTTTTATATTTTCATCTCTACACAGAAAATCATACACATAGACATATACACTATGCACAAATAATAAAAAATAACGATGATGCAGGGATGGGTTCCATTTAATTTTGAATTCTGTGTGATTAAAAAAGCAACAGTTGGTTCACATTGACCGTGGTGTATTTTGCCTCGTTCAACTCAGGACCACCATGAGTCGCTCTTGCATTTCTCTCCAAAAGAGACAGAAACTGAATGATTTTTTTTTGTTTCTGTAAGTGTACCTATCTTGTAGTTTTTTAAAAATCTTTTTTGTATTTTTTCTGGGGTTTTTTGTCTGTTGTCTTTGATCCTGTCATTGTGGGTTGGGAATGTCATCTCGTAGTGCATGAGTGGAACTGTAATATTGTCTTAAGAAGAATAAAATAATGTAAAAGAATAAACAAACAAACGTACAAACGGAATGATTAACACTGGGGAAACACGAAGAAGCAGCACAATACCAACACTGTGTCGTCCGTGGCACAAGAACATCTGATGAATGAGGACGTTTTACATGAACATGTGCAGGAGTGAAACCCATTGTAACAAAGGATCAACATGTCATGTGTGTTGTTTTTCAGATACTCTAAAACTGACAGTGTGAATGCATGTGAGTTCATACCTCAGAGACAGTGATCATTGGGGTGGTGTCAGATCAAGTAGAAACCTGACAGCTGATTTGTTTTATAAGTTCTTGGTCCAAATGACTCAAAAACTCTTTCACAGTTTGCATGCTGCAGTAAATGAAGTTATTGTTGCTATCCATCATCATTGACAGAATAATGACTCTGTTTTACTTTCTATAAGTTGCCGAGCAAATTATAGGAATTAAATTAATTCTAATTAATTGCTAAACAGAGGGGTGACCCTGGCTCGGGTGGTAGAGCAGGTTGACTGGTAACCGGAGGGTTGGTGGTTCGATTCCTTGTCTATCCTGATCATGTGCCAGTGTGTCCTTGGGCAAGACACTTAACTTATGAAAGTGTGTGTGTGTGGCTGTTTGAATACATGCTTGGTTTTCTCTTCAACAGCCCCTTTATCAGTTGAACATGAAGTAATTTAGGTCTCTTTTTAAACTTTTTGAATCCAAATGTAGTGTCAAACTAATCATGCCTTTTGGCAGAGCACTAGCACTCTCCCTCTGTGGATCTTTGGTTCAAATGAGTGCAGATCAAAGTGCATCATGCTGCCTCACGAGTCTGCACGTCACCAGAGGAGATGTAAATTGACTCTCACTTGACTGCCATTATTATTTACCTCACTTAAGGACCAGCAACATACTAGTAATTAACAGTGAAAGTTTGTATGATGGGCCTATACTTGTATTCAAATAAAGTGATTTTTTAATAAAGCATGAAGCTTTTGTGGTGCTTGTGGTATAATTTCTGTTCTTTGTGTTAACTGGAGTGAAAGCTCCCCATTCTCTCTGCAGTAATTTTCCATTCTTCACAGTGAAAGTGTTTCATGAAATTTGGGTGTAGTCAGCATCAGAAACCAGTCTGGACCTGATTTAAGACACACAATGACCCAAAAGCGTTTTAAACAGACACCTGAAGCTGCAGTGAGTCACTGACACTCACTAGTCTGTTTTATTTTGCAAGACAAAGTGATATATTATTTCTGTTGGTTTTGTTTCATGTATGGGAGAGGCGCACTCAGGTACGATGGCCCGGGGCTGTTTTTCATGTCCCAACATGAATAGATTTTGAACATACCGTTCCTGGTTTTGAACTGCTGCCAGAGAAGTCATTCCTATTTTAATGAAAAGATGGCGTATGTGACACAATAAAAGTGTTGCAAAGATTTAGAGAAGGAGTTTGTGTTTGAGTGCATTGATGCAACCCATCATCAAGCATGCATCATAGTGTACACAAATGTTACCCAGTTAACACAACTGTATGCATATCCTACAGTCAGTGTGAAATACTATGAAAGATAAGGTTGCTGAAGCTGTCTTTATTATACTCATCCTCATATGAGATGAAATATGTTCAATAAAATCATATGGATAATATTTGAGTGACTAAAATTCTGTACATGTGAATAAACTCTGCAGAGATTAGCCATACGTTACACTGTCTACGCTCATGAGGTTTGTGTGTTTGTGTGAAAATACCGGCTCTAGAGAGACACAAATATCTCCACTACTGAGGATTCTTCTGTCTCTCCAGTTTGATTTATGGCTGCTTAACATAAGCATGAGATGAGTTTGCAAACCTCTAAATAGAAAACAGCTGAGTAAATTTTCTATTGTATGTGCTCAGGAGTCAAAAAGGATTTTAGGACCAGTGATAAATGGAAAAAAGAAGGAAAAAAAATATGTCTGTCTTAGTGTTGATATCACATATGAGGTTCAAATAATACCAGCGCTATAGATATATTGCATTTACTAATTGAAAACATTAAGAAGCAAATCCACACTCTTAATTTCATGCGATTATCCAGAATCCCAGAGGACATTGCAAAGAACTTCTAGGGTGAAATGGAAAAAGCAGAAGCTTGTTCTGGCATGAACTTTATTCAGATGCCAAGGTACGATGCCAAGATGAAATAGAGAACATGCTGGCACATCTGTGGAGAGGCGTGCATCATTTCTGTGCCCAGTATCAGTAAGGCTTGGTCACAAGTGACTTGAAGAATAACTCTAAAAACATGTAGGAATTTGTATTATGGTTGGATTAAAAGAAAAAGAAATAGCCACCAATTATAAAAACTCTATTTATATGCCTCATACAGTTCAAATTGTTATGTTCTTCTTTGTGTGTATGTGTGCGTTTTATCTTTTGTCTCTGATCCTGCGACTGCAACTGTGGGGACGGGGGAGGGGGTGTTGTCTTGTAGTGCATGAATGTAACTATAACAATGTTCCATGAAAAAAGAAGAATAAAATATTATCAAGATATGAGCTAGAAAACAATTGATAAAGATGAACGCAGAAAAAAACAGTTTTGGATTTCAAGGACTACAGTCTATGCCAGTCCGTGTTTCTATGTTTACAGGACCTGTTACCTGGGCAGTACAACAGGTTTGGCTGCATTATAGCACCCTGACTTGAAAGCCTTGACATAAAGGCATGAAACTAATTCAGGCCTAATAAAAACATGGAGAAATTAATTTAAAGTACAGGCATGCAAAACGATTCCCGAATGTAGAAGAGATAAGCAGAGGTACTTGGAAGAAGGCAGCTGGGAGTTTTGAGTTCAGTCAACTGTGCTGCAAACAAGTGATCTGACCAGAAGTCCCTTTCTTACAGTTGCGTAACATGAAACCGTGTGTTGTAGGTGGGTGGGTAGGTGAGTGTGTCAGAGCATCAATTTGATTTGGTGCTCCTTTCAGCCCTCCACGCCCACACCCGCAGGGCTTGTAGCAACAGAGTTTGCAGGATAAAAAGGAAGCAGTGATGTGCATCTGAGCCTTCACATCATCTTCTCTCCGAGATACGTAGACCTCCTGAGCAGCCACTTACAATGTCCTTCAGAGCTAGCAGTCAATCATTCCGCACCTCAAGTGCTGGAGGGGATACACTGGGCAGACGCATTGCTATACCATATGCTTCAAGTGTTCATGGAGGCTTAATGGGCGGAAGAGTGCAAATCTCTACGGCTTCTGGTGGCTATGGTAGTGGTGGTGCGAGGTCCGGTTATGGTTTTAACATGGCAGGAGGTGCAGGTAGCTATGGAGGAGGTGGAGCTAGCTTTGGTGCAGCCGATAGCATGGATCTTCATGTGGGCGCCAATGAGAAAGCCACCATGCAGAACCTGAACAATCGCCTTTCTACGTATCTGGAGAAGGTGCGCAAACTGGAGGAGGCCAATACTGAACTGGAGGTCAAGATCCGCAAGTTCTTGGAGAGTAAGACATCTCCATCTGCCCGTGACTACTCAGCCTATGAGGCCACCATTGCTGAACTGCAGGGAAAGGTACAGTATGATGCCTGAATCTTGAAGTAAAAAGATGAGCAGATGTACCTACTTATTCTGCATGACTTCAGTAAACATGTATGATTTTGTCATCATTCAGATCCAGGATGTCATACGTGACAACGGAGGCATCTATCTGGCCATTGATAACGCAAAGCTGGCAGCAGATGATTTCAGAATGAAGTAAGTGTCAGGACACACAAAACTGATCTGAAATGTATGCAGGACCTGCTTGATCACTTATTCAGTGAGGAGTCTCTCCCTTCAAAGTGTCTCCTGAATTCCAAATGAATGGTGTATTTCATGTCACAGGTACGAGAACGAGCTGGCCATGCGTCAATCAGTGGAGGCAGACATCGCTGGCCTCAAGAGGATGTTGGACGACCTGACACTGGCCAGATCTGATCTGGAGATGCAGATTGAAGGACTCAAGGAGGAGCTGATTTTCCTCAAGAAGAACCACGAGGAGGTTTGTCATCTCAGTGATTAGTGGTGGAATTATTTGCTATCTATACACTCATCAAAAGCTAATTTGTGGGTTATATTTTTTTCTGGAATTGATGGATTTTTGGATTGATGCATAATGTCAAATGGCAAAATATTCGATGAAAGTATCTGAACAGGTTTGACATTATTTAACCCTCCATGCATATTAATGTTATAGTTGACAAAAAAACCCCCAATGAAGTAGGTTATTCATGCATGAAATGATTAAGTTACAAAAAAAACAAATGAAGAAAAATCCTTTTCCTTTTGTGACGTTACATTTTCACAAAGCACGCGCATTTCTGATTGGTTACATTAATTATTTTGGTTTGTTAACACTGTTTTTCAAAGCAACATCCATTTCTTAACCAAACTGTTTGACTCAACAGGAAATGGCAGCTTTGAGAGGACAGATGAGTGGACAGATCAACGTGGAGGTGGATTCAGCGCCCCAGCAAGACTTAAGTGCTGTTATGTCTGAAATCCGTGAGCAGTATGAGAATGTGGCCAGGAAGAACCAGAACGACCTGGACGCCTGGTTCAAGACTCAGGTACAACCAGAGCAGGATCAGGTTTAGTATTGCAGAACAACCGCACATGCAGTGCCATCTTGACGTTCTCTTATGTTCACTGCAGTGTGATACGCTGAATAAAGAGGTAGCAATCAGCACAGAAACCCTTCAGACCTCCAAGACAGAAATCAAAGACATCCGTTCCACGCTTCAGGGCCTTGAGATCGAGCTGCAATCACAGCTAAGCATGGTAAGTAATATCTGTGGAACAATCCTCAGAGGAATGTCGGATATGATGCACTTTCATACCTGGAGGACATTGACATAACAAAAACAGGCTCTTCCTATATTTGTAGCTTCATTTTTTCCCTTCTCTTTTCCCTTTTTCTCCCTTTTTTTAAATGTAGAAAGCGGCCCTGGAGGGGACTCTAGCTGATACACAAAACAGATATTCCATGCAACTCATGAGCCTCCAGGGCAGGGTGACCGGCTTGGAAGCCCAGTTACAAAATATGCGTGTTGACATGGAGCGGCAAGCACAGGAGTACCAGATGCTGCTGGACATTAAGACCAGACTCGAAGCTGAGATTTCCCAGTACAGGGTATTGCTGGAAGGAAATGCAGGGTAAGATGCGAAAGTCGCACTGATGGAAACGTGTTCTTGATGATTCCTGCAATGACTCCAGACACTGATAAACCTCTGACGAACTTCTTAGAACCTTAGAACTGCACCTACATTCCTCTTAAATGAGATAGAAGAGTAATTTTTTTTGCGAAACAGCCTAATTTCTCTTCCTCTCCACAGCATTGCCGATGTGTCATCAAAGCCCAGGGTGGTCATAAAGACAGAGGAAATCTCCGATGGCAACGTGGTGTCAACAACATCTACCATCGCCTAATCTGTCTAACGTGGCAACGTCTGAAAACCAAATACATACCATCTGAACTCCACAAAACCATGCAGGGGCCATACGGCCATAAAAACATACAAATAAAGTTTTCAGTTTGCTCACAACCAATGTGTCTTATATGTGTTATTATAGGATTCGACAATAGGACTTGATGCAGTCAAGTAGTAATGAAACACCTCTCTTCATGTAATAAAAAAACAAAATCCAGTCAAATTTAGGCAACCGTTTACATCTGCAAACACTAGACGAGTGTCAATTATTTGGAATTAAAAGGATATGTGGTGTGGTGTACTCTATAAAACCAGGTGGGGACAAAAGGACAACACTGTTCATTTCAATTCCTGAACAATAAATATGTGCCATATTTATATATTGTAGCTCAGTGCATGACATCAGAGGAGGAATGTCCCTTTTGTTAGTTGTGTCTTGTTTGCACACATAGGATGGAATTACATGACACATGGTGTGCACAAAGTGTCCATAGACCTTCTTATTCTCTGCAGCACAGTATGGGGTCCAATTTCAAATCCCTCATGATAATGTACAAACCCTTTACCTAACTAAGAAAATAGGATTCTATTTGTCAAGAGTGTTCCATCCGAGATTAGCAGCATCAGAAATCAAAGCAGTACAAAGTTCAGCCAATCATCAACCCTAAAAAAACACACAAACACACATAGAACACACACACACACACACACACACACACACACACACACACACACTTGGCAGCTCTGACAGACGATGAAAAACATACCATGATACTCATTACGTTCACATGCTCTCATCCTCTGTGTCCTAATAATCCAACCATACAATTTTCATTCAGAGAAACTGAAAGTGTCGATGTGTATGAAAACACAAATGGTTCAAATGTGTCCTAATTGTGCCAGGACAAAATAAAGACAAAAATAAACAAATGAATTTAGAAAATGAGCAAAATGAGGAAGAAAATTACCACATTGATTTATAAAATTAACAAAATAAGGTACTGAGGTACAATAACATGTGTCTCTCTGCGTACTGTGTTGTTCGTATTGTCAGCGTTTGGTTTTGTCTTGTCTCGTCTCTGTCTTGTC
>JAPTHA010000001.1:14351048-14369786 GCA_029814585.1 Gymnapogon annona
TTTACCCGTTGTGGGAAATTTATGTTATTGATATTCACGTGTTTTTTGACGTCGCTTTTTGTTCCTGTCATTTGTAAAGTCAAGATTGATAATTCTGTTAGAGAATATTGAATATAAAATAAAAACCTTTTTTGAAAAAAACCTGCGTCGGGGTCCATGTCGGACACGTCTAGCGTAACACATGTAAGATCCTGTTGAACAACCCAATCAAAAACTCTACTGCTACCTCTCCTAGACACTTCCACACCTCCACAGGTATATCATCAGGACAGAGTGCCTTCCACAACGAATCCAATTAACATATTTTGATTTGGCAGGAGTTTTTACGTTGGATGCCCTTCCTGACACAACCCACTGGACGCTCATGCTGGTAATCGAACCCAGGTCCCGCATGGGGTTCCCCCTATGCACCAGCCCAGTGCCTTACCAACTGAGCTATCCAGCCTTCTCATCACAAAACTGACACCCGTCAATATGGTTCCCTATCCTTAATGATTCTAACCTGCTGCAAGTCCTTCCCATCTCTGTCTCTCTGCCTTGCCAACCTGTATAAATCTTTCTCTCCCTACTTACTGTCCAACCTGGCATACAAATCATTGTAAGCCATTTGTTTGGCCTTTTCCACCTAAACTTTGACTTACCCTGCATCTCCCTGTACTCCTGTCTACTCTCTGCAGTCCTCTCAGTATCCCACTTCTTCTTAGTGAACCTCTTTCTCTGTATATACTCCTACACCTCCTCATTCAACCACCAAGTCTCCTTATCTACTTTCCTTCCAGATGACACCCCGAGTACTCTCCTACCTGTCTCCCTGATCACATTAGATGTAGTTGTCCAGTCATCTGGAAGCACCTCCTGACCACCCAGTGCCTGTCTCAACTCCTTCCTAAAAGTCCTTCAACACTCTTCCTTTTTTAGCTTCCACCATTTGTCCTGTGTTCTGCCTTTTCCCTCTTCAATTTTCTCACCACCAGAGTTATCCTAGACACCACCACCCTATGCTGTCTGGCTACACTTTCACTGACCATGACTTTGCAGTCAGTGACCTCCTTCAGATTGCACAGTCTACACATGATGTAGTCTACCTGTGTGCTCCTACCTCCACTCTTATAGGTCACCCTATGTTCCTGCCTCTTCTGAAAAAAAGTATTCACTACAGCCATTTACATCCTTTTTGCAAAGTCAACCACCATATGTCCTTCTGCATTCCTCTCCTGGATACCAAACCTGCCCGTCACCTCCTCATCACCTCTGTTTCCTGTACCAACATGTCCATTCAAGTCTGCACTAATCACAACTCTCTCACTTCTAGGGATGTTCTCCTTCAGGACATTCCTAACAAGCTTCTCCTTCAAGATAACTCCTACTCCATTTCTCTTCGTATCTACCCCATGATAGAACACCTTGAACCCTTCTCCTAACCATCTAGCCTTGTTACCTTTCCACCTGGTCTCCTGGACACACAATATGTCTACCTTTCTCGTCTGCATCATGTTCACCTACTCTCTACCTTTTCCTGTCATAGTTCCAACATTCAGAGTCCCTACTCTCAGACCTAGACTCTTAGGTTTCCTCTTCTCTCTCTTCCTACCAACATGCCTTCCTCCTCTCTGTCTTTGACCAACAGTAGTCCAATTTCCACCGGCACCCTGTAGATCCACAGCACCGTTGGTAGTTGCTGTTAACCTGGGCCTTGACTGACCCGGTATGAGAGTCTTAAGTGTCATTCGCATATTTAGTTTTGGCAAAAGTTTTTACGTCGGATGCCCTTCCTGACCCAACACCCTGTATTTATCCAGGCTTGGGTCCGGCACAAGAAGACACAAGAAGACAATGGCTTGTGCCCCATTGTGGCCCCTTGTGGCTACATTTTTGAAAGTCAAAAACTAAAAAGAATATTTACTTTGTATTCTAATGGTCTGGATTGTTATTTTTTCAGACTGAAAATATGATTATTTTTGGGACCAGTAGCCCATTAACCTTAAAATTTGTGGACATTACCAAAACCATCTGCTGGTATAAACTGTATAATAGCTATTAATACACTAGTCATATCAGTACATGTTGAGAATTGGTGTAAAACAGTTGAACATATGTGCCATGCTGAAAAAACATTATTTAGAACAATTCAAGGATGTATACAACCCTTATGTCGAATATAATGATACCAGATAGAGACACAGCAAGAACTAAATGGGAAGGAGATCTAGGAATAACCAATGAAGAACACTTATGGAGGAATCTGTGTAGAGATGGAGTCACCTCTTCTTTACATGCTAGGTATAGACTGATACTGTTCAACTTCCTACATTACTCCACAAAAAGTACATATATATATAATCCTATTGTACCACTTCTATGTTTTAGATGTGGCACGGTAAAGAACATTCCTCCACTCTAGGTGACAGTGTTCTAATTTGCAAGGATTTTGTCACGGGGTGTGTGAAACTGTCTAATATCCATGTGGTCTGTAATATGTTTACTGTATATTTATATCCAGACTCCTGAGGCTTCTTCACAACATGAGGATATTTTATTGAACTTACAAGAGAGAGAACAAGCGTCGTAGCAGCGCCGACCGAACACACACATGTCCACACAGACACACGCCAACACACTGTGTTGCTTCTTTTCCCAGCCGGAGCGTAGCTACCGTAAGTAACCCAACAGAGGCACAGCTACTTCTAGGCACCGTCAATACTATGTGGTCTCAACATGCCCATACAACTATATAAGCAATATGACAACAAACATATCCATATATATGACACGGTCTAATTTCCACTGGACTCTGAAGTCTGTCTACAAGGGAATCTAACTAACCTCACACAGTTACTATTGCTAAGTTAGTTCTTTCCGAACGTATCCCGTGGTAAAAGGGCAGTCCATAAGTTTCAAGCTGAAACTAACACTGGCTTTGACCACTAATTATGATGTCGTACTCTCAGTGGATTCTCTTACTGACAAACCACGTTTAAGTCTTTACAATTTAGTATAAACGAGACAACTTTAGCTGTGTCTGATCTAACCTTTTATAACTATGGACTCAGTGGTGGACCCTCAAGGCCAGCAAGGCCGTGCAAGATCCATGCGGGTCTGGTCCGTGCGCTTGTGGTCCATACGTGTCTGGTGGATGTCATGTATAAACCTGTGTCTGATTGTTGTCAGTACCTTTTGATTCTCTGTTGGCATTTTACTGAAAAACATTGTACATATTCTTCTTATGTTGCTATGTCGGTGGGAAATGGTCCGACAGTCACAAAAAATCACACAACAACATTTTTACAGATTTTAGAACTCGGTGACACATAAGGCACCAGGTTAAACAGCGCACCGTCGATTATTGGGAACCCCAAAGGACCTCAGCTGTCTGAGCAGATACAGTCTGCTCTGTCCTTTTTTGTTGTCAGTCCAGTCCAGTTTGTCATTGAGGTGAACACCCAGGTACTTATAAGACCTCAACCTCTCTATGTCTCTTCCCTGGATATTCACCAGTGATGGGGGTGCGTGGGGCCACCGAAGAAGGTCAACAACCAGCTCCTTGGTCTTACTGACATTGATCAGGAGATGGTTTCACTGACACCAGTCCACAAAGTCCTGGATGAGTTCTCTGTATGACGTGTCGTCCCCATCTTTAATGAGGCCGACGATGGCAGAGTCATCAGAGAACTTCTGTAGGTGACATGACTGTCAAGTTTCAGAATATACGAGAGGAGGATCCCAAAGCCGAGGCAGAGTCCCGATTTAATTTTAACAGTTTACTGGAGCACAAACAATTGTCTTGTGACTACGAAGGGGATCGGGGTCGAAAGGGGAAAGATCCGGCATGGGATGGTGAGGTCCGGATCGGAAGGGGAGAGGAAAGTTGGGGCAACGGTACTGAGAGGGATTCTGAGGGTGCCGAGGTCGAAAACAGTCCAGAGTCCAGGGTTCAGGGAAATCCGTCCGCGGGGCAAAAGTGTCCATGAGGCGCAGGCGGAATACAAATCCAAAATCCGGTCCAAGGGTCTGATAATCCAAAACGACAACAGGAGGCAAAGGTATAGACGAGGATAAGGCGAACAGGGTGTCAAAAAACAAGCAAAGTCAGAACCAGGTAATCCAAGCCAAGAAACGAATGCGGGTAGGTACTACTACCGATACAAGTCAATATGAACTAGCAACAGGGAAACGGAAATGGGGGTTTAAATACACTGGTGGAGGGAAAACAATAAGACACAGGTGAATACCATCAGGGCGGAGACAGGTAATCATAAACGTGGGAAAGAGAAACCAAAACCAAAACCTCCATCATGTAGACGCAGATGTGACAATGACGGTGTGAGAAATCCGCAGTAAGGGGGTGAAGAGGAACGGCGTCAGTACCGTTCCCTGGGGGGCTCCTACGCTGCAGAGAACCGTATCTGACACACAGCCCGGGGTCCTCACATACTGGGGATGGTTGGTGAGGTAGTCCATAATCCAGTTAGTGAGGTGGTGGTCTACCCCTGACCAGACCAGCTTGTCCCTCAGGATGTCCGGCCTGATGGTGTTAAAAGCACTGCTCAGGTCCAGGAAGAGGACCCGAACAGAGCTCCCAGGCGACTCCAGGTGAGACAAGGCACTGTGAAGGAGGAAGATGATGGCATCATCCACTCCGATGCCAGGCTGATATACTTATGGATGTAGGCGGTGTGAGGTTAGCATGTGTCTCTCTACGCAGTTCATTTATTTATGGTCCTGCCTTGTTTTTTTTTTTTTGTCTTATGTTTTTTTGTTTTGGCTGTCGACTTTGGCCCTACCATTGTGGGTTGGGAGTGTGGCCTGGAGCTGTATGAATGTGACTGTAATGTTGTTTAACGTAATGTTATTGTCTAATGAAAAAAAAAAATACATATATATTTTAAATTGGTATAAAATACAGTTTTTCATCTTTTCATGGTCATCAGATATGACCCATTTGGATATTCAGAGACTCTGTAGTTGCTGTGTAGAGTTGGATCAATGATGGGATGTAAACGTCGGGTGTATGTTTGATTGATAGATATTACTTGAAAAGTCACCTCTTCTTCAGTTTGATTCGTTTGTGACATAACAACTGTCACAGTTCTTACCTGTAGTAGCTTGGTCTACTCCCTCTTCCTCAAGGGACAACCCATCTGGTTGATCATTTCCAACTGTTCGCCGCTGCATGGCTGCTCGGCATCAGCAATCAGTGGAGGATAAAGGGGCTGATGTAGACGCCGTGCAGCGTGAACTCCTGCTCTATTTCTGTTCTTGTTTTGAGTTTGACTTCAGTTCTGGAATCTGGTTCGTGTCTCTGGATAATGTATTTGGTTTTGTCTTTAATGTTCTTGGGTTCTCTTTACATATTGTATTTCCTTTTGTTAATAAATGTTCTATGTTCCCTTCAATTCTGTGTATTGGAGCTCCTTTTTAATTATTTGAGTTTTTGAAGTAAGTGGTAAAGAAACAGAAGGGAAATGATAATACCAGAATAATATGTTGCAAAAACATTCATTGTTGATGAAGAGTAAGAGTTTCAATGGGCAGTCATTACAGAATGCTCATAAGAAGGTCACAACACACAAATCCTTCCTCTGCAAGATCTTTATTGAGTTTCCCCGACACATCACTCAATCTGATCCACATCTACATCAACAGTCTTGCTGCTCCCGACCACTTTTCCATCCACGACTGTCTCCACCACTGTGATGACCTTGGTGACCACTGGGGAAAACACGAACAACAATTATTCAGAATTTTTGCACATATTCTTTTCTGCACATTTAATCTTAAGAATCTGTCAAACATAGGTAAACACTTTAAAGACTAAAAAATTACTTGCCTTGTTTTGAACTGTTGATGAGGAGGGAAACAAAGAGAAGAGACAATCATTAATCGAGTATTAATCTTAAAAAATGAGTCTTATATGTTTTAATGGCATTTTTAGTTCATTTGAGTTCAGGGGCCACATGCAAACCAGTATAATTTCAAATGGACAAACCATTCACATAATAACAGTGAAACATTTTTACATATAAAAATAAAATTTTTACATCTATAGACTATCATTTAAAAAAATGTTAATCACACAAACAACCAAAAAACAACCTGGAATCTCTCAGGAAAAAAGTCTGATTTGAACAACTTCATGCCTTAGTTTGTCATTTTCACATATGCATGACAACATAAAGACTGCCGCGGATCTACACATGCACCCCAGACTGTTGTTTAAATTGCACTTATATCTCTTAACACAGTTACGGTTGTTCATACTTTTTTAGTTATTGAAATTTTTCTGAAAGGACTATTTGTAAATGTAAACAATTTCATGTAATTTTACTTTTTTTTTACAGCAGAATAAAGAAGTTGAAGTTTGAAGTTGACCTTTTCAGGACATTATGGTAGTGTTTTACTAGTCTGGCCTGTGATGGCCCATTTTCAACCACCTTGATAGTGTAACTTTGACCTTTGATAGGTTCATGCCATAGGCCAGGCCGGATGCTTTGGCAGACCAGTTTTGGTCTTCATTCCCTGTGTTTGACACTCCTGTTTGAATAAGTAGTTGTTATGGGTTCTCACCTGTCATCCTCCCCGTCGAGCAGCCTCCTGTACTCTGCGATCTCCAGCTCCAGTCGGGTCTTGAGGTCCAGCAGCATGTCGTACTCCTGCTTGTTGCTGGCGATGTTGGCGTGAAGTTGTGATAACTGGGCCTCTAGGCCCAACACTGTGTTCTGAAGCGCTGCCAGCTGTGCAGCGTAGCGAGCTTGAGTCTCTGCCAGCGTGCCCTCTAGAGATGCTTTCTGGTGGGTCGTGAGATGAACAGTACAGTAAGTGGACGCTCAGTGGTTAAAACCAAGGAAGGAAATGACAATAAAAATGTCCCTATATTCAAATGGATTAACCGGTGTCTTATTAAATGAATAGGGTGTCTGTTTGTTTTTTGTGAAGAATGAAAGAAACGATGGTTGAGAAAAAGTAAATGTATGTTCTACATGAACTGAAGGTTTTCTGAAAAGTCCTCAGTAGTTTAGACTTTTAGAAACCACTTTCTTTTTTACGTTTCCCCATCAGGTTGATAGCTGACTTTAGTACACGAGGTGCTGCTAACTAAACTTTGTTCATTAGACGATATCAATCAATTTGACATAGAAATAATGTCCATTTTATATATAAGATGTTACAGTATTACACAAATAAATTAATTAGTTCTATTGTTTTTCTTAAAATCCAAGAAATTTCCCCAAATTCCTGATGTACCTGTGATAGGACGTACATTTTTTACACACGTGTAAAACAAATAATGTTATAAAATAGGAAGTGGCAGATTCATTTGTCCAACATACATTTGACCTTTCATTGTATGATGTAAATTTGGGGAAAGGTAGAATACTTCTCATCCATCCCTATTTGTATAAGAACAATAAACCCACAGGCCAGTAAACAATCACTGAAGTAACCCTTGAAGTACCATGCTCAAATGGGACTGCAGTTCGATCTGAAGCCTCTGGAGGGTACTCTTTAGGTCCTTGATTTCTGAACGAGATGTCACGAGCGTTTCTGTGTGTGTGATGACTTCCTGCTCCACTGCTGACAACTGTGAAAATCAAACACAATAATATCCCGTTATATCACAGCTTGCTTTCTGCCTTTGGAACACCACAGCTCAGTCCAGTAGCTTTGACACTCACCTTGGCCTGGTGCCACGCTTCCAGTTCTTTGCGGTTCTTGGCGATCACACTTTCGTAGTGCTCCCTGATGTCAGTCATAACCTTGTTCAGGTCCACAGCAGGAGAAGCATCTACGGCCACGTTGACCTGGCCTCCCACCTGACTCCTCAACAAAGCCATCTCCTGTAGGGGTCAAAGGTCAACACCTCAGTCAGCCTGTGTAATAACCATATTGCTTCCATTTTCAGTTTTGTATGAAGAGAAATGTGTAATTTATAGTCGTCCTTGGTTGTTCAGCATTAGCGTTGGGTTCAATACGTGTGGGTGTGTGTCTGTTTAAGCCAAATAGCAGCAATGAGCAAATGGAGGATAAGAAGCATGTGTGTGTTGAGAGATGAGGGTAGCGTTGGGAAAAGGGAAAGGCAGCATTTGTACAAATATTTACCTCATGCAGAATTTCTTGAGTTTTATCAGAGGTCATGAGGCCAAACTGTACTATCGTACACCACAATAGGTGGTAAAAGATATCAGCTTTACTTCAAGAATGAAAAGGTGCCTTTGAAAGCTGTGTATCGCAGAATAGAAGGATTATGTTGAACGGCAACTCATTAAACATCACTGTAGTAACAGCTTTAGGGTTTACAACTGCGTGAAGATACATGGTGTGGATGTTGACATGTGGATGTTTACACATGTAGACTCATCAGGCATGACTGCTTGTAAAGCTGTCACTAAAAACCCCCAGAAATGGTTCAATTCAAATTCCTCAAAGGTCTTTTATCATCGCCTTCACCTCCTCGTGGTTCCTCTTGAGCATGATGATCTCCTCCTTCAGGCTCTCGTACTGACTCTCCAGATCCATCCTCGCCAGGTTCATCTCATCCAGCACCCTCTTTAGTCCGGCAATGTCAGCCTCCACAGCCTGCCTCATTGTTAACTCGTTTTCATACCTGGAGGTGGGGGGTCAGGGTCAACAGACAGGTCAGTGTATTTTCACCAGGTCATCAAAATTAGAAGTTGTCAGGGATACATGAGTTCACACTTTGATGCACATGTGAAGTTTCACCTATGTGGCAGTGTGTGCATGTGTGTTGGGGAGGGGGGGGCACTCACTTCATTTTGAAGTCATCAGCTGCCAGTCTTGAATTGTCAATGTCCAGGACTATCTTTGCATTGATCCTGGAGGCGATGCGAATCTGAGGAGAAAAAGTGCAGCCATGTTCATATGATTTACTGCAGGTGTGACAGGCAGTTATAGGACTTCGGATAATATTTTATTCTTTATTCTTCATGGGATAATATTACAGTTATATCCATACACTACAAGACAACATTACCACAATAGCATTGTCTAAAATAATAGACAAAAGACACACACAAAACAAGAGAGGTGCAGAGGTACACTGAGAGAGACAAATAGATAAGAACAGTGAACATAAAGAGACCTTATGAGCCCTGCTTGAGTACAAAGAGCAGTTATGGGAATTTAGAAATGTTATTTAGACATGTACACCAACAGTAAAACATTATGATTTTAACAGTTATGGATTTACAATACACACAGTAAATATGTGAAAACACTGCTGCAATTTATTTTGCAAAAGTTCATGTTGAACTCTTACTGTGAACATATGTGCGTTCATCTTAGCCAATGCCTGACTGTAAACATGCAATGTGTTCAATTGCATCAAGTACTGGCAGTGAGTAGAAGGAATGCAGCAAGACAGTTATGAAAACTATCCACGCTAACTTCCTCTTCCTGTATGCACTGAATACTACAGAGCCTGGTAAAATGGCCAAGTCGCAAACTGCTGCAATCAGGTTTTATCTTACTACCACACTCACATGTCAAGTGTGGTTTGAGAACATTAAATGCATACCAACAGACGCCTGACCATTCCCACGTGAATAGGGAAATTGCAGAAAACACAGAAACACAATGATATCTGTCATCCTCCTCTTACCTTGTCCTTCAAATCATCAATAATGGCGAAATAGTGAGTGTAGTCGTGGGAGATGACAGTTCTGCTCTGGTACCAGTCTCTGATCTGCTTGTCCAGGCGGTCATTCTCCTTCTCCAAGGTGCGGACCTTCTCTAGGTAGGAGGCGAGGCGGTCATTCAGGTTCTGCATGGTGGCCTTCTCATTGGCCCCGACGTGGAGGTCCAGGCCATCAGCCAGGTTGAAGCCTCCAGGTGAGTAGGAGCCCTGGGATGTGGCTGTGGAGATACGGGTGCCTCGACCTCCTGCTCCACCGTAGACACTCATGGGCTGGGAATAGAGTCTCAGAGACATGTTGGATGGTATGGATGTTCACCAGGTATGGATCACTGGAGTTGATCTGCAGTAGAAAGCATCCCCATGTGCTCTTGGTTATATAGCTACCAGACACAGCAAAGTGGGATGGGCTAGGTGGGGGAGTTGAAAGAGGAAAAAATGCGGCTCTACTGGCTACCCCCAACCCTTTTTTCTAATCTCTTCATCAGTCATGGTGGGTAGTTATTTGCCACCTTCTTTCTGGTCGAACTTGTGATTCCACATGCTGTTGTTCATCAATGAAAGAGCATTCCATGAATACTCCACCATTCCGTTCTCTAACCTGAGTTTCTTTAGAAGCTTCCTTGTCTACAGTTTTTGGAACACAAACGTGTTTAAAACTACTTGTTGAAGAAACATCAACATGCTGCTATTCCTTAAATTATTCCTGCAGTATAATTGGTCACAGCAGTGACAGAATTGACACATAGCAGCGACAATTCCACCTCAGCGAAGCTTGAGGTCAGAGGTCGAGGCAAAGGCATTTTTAAGAGTAAACTGGAAACTAAATTTAAAAACATAAACTAAATTTCTATCAACAGCCTGGGGTGAAGATTTCAAGTTTTATTGTAGTATTCAATGAACAGGTCAGATATATAAACTGTTCATATAACTTTCAGAAATAGTTTTATTGAAGTGTCACAGAGTCATATATTCTAAGAGTAACTAATTGCATTTCACACATACTCAAAGAAAAAAACTGTCAAAACATTCTGTATCTAAAGAGTCTCTCAACTCATATGAAACATAAACTCAGAATTATTTCATTATGTGGGGGCTGTACCTATCTGTGTTATATGGCTTATACATGGCTTGAATGTCTGTCATGTTAAACAATACTGAACACACACACACACACACACACACACACACACATTATAAATAGTACAAATACTTTTCAATGTTCAACTCATTTTACACACTGCTGTTGAACTTTGTCTTCCATCAACATTAAACAGCTTTGACAATGGAGCCCATATTCAGTTATTTATTCACCATAATAATTGTTTTTTTTCTTTCAAATCTAGAATAAAGGACATGTGAAACATTTTTTATTGTTGTGATGGAAAGTATTTTTTAAGTGTGTGCACTTCATTTGAGTATTTCCATAATAAACCACTTCTTCACTTCTCTATGATGTGTCAAAGCAGTTTTCATTCGGCCAAATATATGTATTTATACTTTGTATATCCTCTAATATACAGACTTCAACAGGTCAATTTCCAGGCTAAAAATATGGGGTTGAATCAAGGAATTATCATATTTAGAGGTTCAGTGTTTGTGATGTGAGTGAAGCTGGAGGCTACAGTCACATTGGTTTGAAAAACATGACAATCAGTGTTTATTTTATGCATTCTGGGTTATTCATAGTTATAAGGAAAATAATTCCATCATGTCAAAAATAATTGGTGATATTAATGCACCTTACCAGAAGATGGTACCTGTTAAAAAACCAAAAGAACAGAGCAGGGGCTATGCACAACTTATTTTACAGCAAGAAATCCATAGTAATTCCCATTTTCATTCAATTATACACTAATGAAAATATACTGATCAATATTTCATTTCTGCAATTACATCCTCTATAATCCAGGAGGGCTGTGGCTCAGTTGGTAGAGTGAGTTGTCCAATGGCCGAATGGTTGGAGGTTGGAATCATGGTTAGTCCTGGATTGTCCATGTGTCTAAATGTCCTTGAGCAAAACGCTGAACACTTAATTGCTCCCAGTGGGTCCTGGCATAGTGCAGCAGCCGCCCACTGGTGTGCAATGGACACGAGGCCATTGTAAAGTGCTTTGTGTAGAAAAGCACAATATAAGTGCAGTCCATTTACTATAACGTTACAAATTGCACCCTCATGGTTGTGATAATATTTTAAGACTTTCTCAGTCGTATAAAATGGATTTTGAACATTCAATCAATTGGTTGGACAAGAAGAAGAAAACAGAATCTCAAATTGGGTTAAATATTTTAAAAGATTTTTTTAATTGAAAATTTCCAATCAAAGCGTGTACTAAGCTGGTAAAAAGTGCAATACTGTATTAATGTAATCAGATAACTTGCTAAATAATGATCATTCACTCTCTGAGATCAATGCACTAATCAAATTCACCCCAGTCAGACCTTTGTTTAATTCTAACAAACACACTTTTGTAATACTTTGGAACACTTTTGTAATACTTTGGGACACTTTTGTAATACTTTGGGACACTTTTGTAGTATTCATTAGTGTTGCTGATGTTAAGGTCACTGATGTTGAACCATAATGACCATTTTAACGTACAGCTCATAAATGCACACCTCTGCATGGATGGAAAACCGTCACCTAGTTGTTTGTGAGTGGATATTGCCCTGAACGACATGCCAAGACCCTCTTCTTCCTCCTCTTCCTCCTCTTGTGTTGTTACCCAACCTCCTTTGTCAGTGGCCACACTGATAAGCAGGGCGAGCCCAGAAAACGGGGATGATTGATCGGTTGATTGTATCTGAAGAATGTCACTAGGTTTCCAAGTCATACAACAATGCGCAAAAGGATAACAGACACACACGCCGTGCATTTTCTTCTGGTGACATGTTTAAGTTGTTAAAATGATTTAGATGTGTGAGAGGTTGTTTAAACAGAGTGGCATGAAATGTTTCATCTTCATCTTCCAGCCTTAGTTGTCAAATGATACATCGGCATCTCAGTCTCGGAAGACCATTTTCTTGTGCTTGGGAGTTAAGTTTTGGCACAGCATCTTCTGTGGCTGAGAAGTCCAATATGCAAGCGGCAGACATGGCCACAGATGTCGCATGTGTAGGCTGAGACCGGTGATGTTGAGAGCGTGGTGGTAACTTCTTGTTTCCTCATCCTTCTTTGGGGTGCTCGTTGTTGAGTCCAGGTGGTTTCATAGGTCTGCAGTCTGTTGTGGAGTAGTTGCTGCCATCGGTGGCAGTCTTGAGCGGCAGCTTCCCAGGTAAAACCCAGTAAAACTGTTAACGGCTTCCAGTGTGTTATTATTGATGGTGATGGAAGGGGAGGTGTCCCATCAAGGGGATCAGCTCAAGCTGATTGTCAGGTTGAAGTCTTGACATGCTTGAGTAAACTGGTCGATTAGAGACTGGAGATGCTCCTGGGAGTGTGCCACCACTGTTGCGTCATCAGCGAACAGCATGTCCCGGATGATGAATTGTCTGACCTTTTGTTTTTGCTTTCAGTCGGGAGAGGTTGAATAATTTTCCATCTGTCCTTGTGTGCAGGTAGACCCCCTCAGTTGATGTTCCGAATGCTTGACGGAGGAGGAGGGAAAAGAATATCCCAAACAGGGTGGGTGCCAACATGCATCCTTGCTTTACACCACAGCAGATGTTGAAAGGGACTGAGGTGGACCCATCAAACTCAACAATTCCTTTCATGTTGGTGTGGAAGGACTGGAGGATGCCGAGGAGTTTTGGAGGGCACCCTACCCGCTGGACTAGTTGGAAGAAACTGTTCCTACTTACGAGATCAAAAGCCTTTGTAAGGTCAATGAAGGCCATATAGAGAGTTTTTCTCTGCACTTTTCCTGCAGCTGTCTCAGGGAGAAGATCATGTCCAGGGTAGATCTTCTGGCCCGGATCCCTGCCTGTGACTTGGGATAGAGCTTCTCTGCGAGGACCTGGAGTCTATTCAATACAACTCTAGCAAAGAGCTTACTAGTCATACCGTCATACATGAGTCTGATGTTGCCTGAGTCAGCAACTGATTGGATGCTGCTGCAAAGCTGAAGCCAGTAGCTGTTGGCAGAGCGACGAGAGGCTTGTTGAAGCTTTCTCCTTAAAGATTTAAGGACCTGTAGGGTGTTATGGTTAGGGGTGAGTTTGTAGTCAAGGAGGGCAGTGCATTTTTTTCCAGGATCGGAGCCAGTTCTGTTGAATTGGCTTCGAACCAGTCATCTGACTTTCCAAGTTTTCTTCTGAAAGCTGACAAAGCTGTGTTGTGGATGATGTCCCGCAAACCATCCCAGTACTGCTGAGCGGAGCAGGATTGGGGTAGGTGGGGGAGGGAATCCTCTAAGGCGCAGAGGAAGGCTGCACTTCTAATTGGGTAAGATGTTTTGCTACTGTCAATACGGGGGCCCCCTTTTATTTGGCTCTGTATAGTTTTTTTGCCTGTAGCTTGACTCTACAGTACACAAGGGAATGGACTGCACTGTGTAGACTGCGGGTTTGAAGGATGCATCTGGGATCCTTGACACGCATTATGATCAGATGCCAGTGACCACAACGTGGATGTCTCCAGGAGGCTTTGTGAATGGGTTTGGACTGGAAGTATGTATTTGTAGTGCACAGGTCGTGATATGTGTAGAACTCGAGGAGACCCTGACCATTTTCACTCTTGCATTGAAGTCACCAAGCAGAAAGAGCTGTTCATGGCTGGGGATTTTTTTCAGTCACCTTAAGTTCGTCATAAAACCTGCCCTTTATTTCTTGAGGGGAGCTAAGTGTTGGGGCGTACACACTCACAAGGTGGACAAGTCCTATGAATGTATTTAGACAGAGAGCTAGGATTCTCTCTGAGCCACCAGTGGGGGGTACTACTGCTCCCAGCAGAGTGTTCCAGACTGTGAAACCCACTCCCTGTTCCCTGGTATCTTCAGGGGGCTTCCCCTGCCAGAAAAAGGTGTAGTCCTTTTCCCTGAGCGGGCCTGATGAATGGAGTCGTGTTTCCCGGAGGGTCGAGATATCAATACTGTGCTTCAGGAGTACATTGTTTTTAACTGCAGTTTTGAGGACATCACTGATGTCTTGAAGGTTCTCTGTAAGCCCAGGTGTCATTGTCCTGATGTTCCAGCATCCCAGGCGTAATGCTGGAGACTTTCTTCTATTTTCTTTGGTTGGTGTGCAAATTTATAGCCAGCTTGTTAGGATAAATCTCTAAGCTTCATGCACCCAATGAAGCAGGTAGGCTGTGGTGGGACAGCGCCTTATTGGCTGGGGGCTGCCCAGCTAAAGGCGGGCGGTAGCTGTCTAATAAGATTAAAAGAATCTCTCCCACTGTCGGAGGTAGCCCCTGGCACCCATCTCTACACCAATTGAGAAAGAGCTTATAACTGGTAACTGCTGTCCTCCCGTGTTGTGCCTCCACTGCACAGTGGAGCTGGAGTTTCCTCTCCAGGGCACAAGAAGCCTGGGCAGGAAATGGAAGCCCTGTGTTTCCCAGGCAGCAAGGCTACCCTCTCGGCCTCCCTGATGTAGTCCAAAGGAACGGTGAACCGATACATTTGGCAGCTGGTTGGTTGCAGGAGTTTCCAGAGCAATGCTTCATTGCATTGGACTGCCTGTCGGAGTCCAGACCGGGTTTTCTGACGGGATTTGCTCCCTTAGCCTTTCCCATTTTAGGGGAACCCACAAGGCACCAGGGGTACTATTTAACCCATAGGTGGGACAGTGGTTGGCGGACGCCAGGGCATATCCACACGCCGGTGGGCCTGCACATCGTGCATCGGCCTCCACACCCTTCCCCAAAGGCAACAACATGATGAACATAATTGCCCTGTAAAACAACTTTCTCAGTTTGACCATAATCCCGCTGAACATTCGTCTTCGAAGTTTTTTACAAAAGGGTTTCTTTGTTTCTTTTTACGCTGGAGACAAAAATGCTGCTGCACTTGCTCACCCATCAACACCCTTCAAGTGTAACTATGAATTCTTTAAGATGACTGTGATGTTACGCTAGAATGTGCTTGGCCTTTCACTGACACACCTTTATTAAGTCATTCATGGACTAAGAAAGTTTGAATGCACCAATGATTACTTCCTCGATTTTGAGGTTAATTTGTGTTAAAGATGCCATGTGCAGTGACGATAATAATGACACCGACAGGGCAGTTTTTTGGTCACATGCTCTTGGTACAAACACGAAGCACAAGCATTGTCTGCACAATTAAAAATAGACACACCTTACACTTGAAGTCACATGAATATAACAATTATAATAACTATACCATACTATCATGATAACAGTAACCATCAAAGCAACAGCCTTATGCAATACATGCATTTTGCCTCTTAGATATAAAGGACTGATTTTAACATAATCAGACCAAATGTACACTATTAAAACTATAATTGTAAGTGACACAATGTATTCTTTATTTTATTTTAGATTTTTCTAAACATTCCAAGCGTTTTTCTGGTGATGTCTGGGTGATATGGGAGGCGTAGGGCAACCGGCCATCCTACCTGTACACAACAGAAATTCATTTACCTGGGTAAAATACTACCTGGTTATGTATATAGTACACAATTCCATTGCATCATAAAGTCCCAGAAAATCTATTATAAGTCTTAAAGTCCTGCTGAATTTCTTTTAAATGTATTCAGCAAACACATTCTCAGCGAGGTTCAGGCTCTTTTGACAAACTTGTTCCAATACAGAGTTGAATATTCCATCCACTTCTCTTCTATTTATCCATTTGCCAAATGGTCGAAACAACCAACCAACTGAAGCATTTTACAAATGGGATAGAGGAGTGTGTAGACGCAGACTTGCTTAAACATTGTGGCTGAATGTGCCTGTGGAATGTTGCAAATGTGCTCCACCAATCCGTGATCTTCAGTGTAGTCCCGCCCCTCAAAAGCTTGAGGGAAGGTGAAAAGTCCTACTCCCAGGAATTTTTTTCAGGGAAGGTTTGGTGTCGAAGTAAAGTTTTTTGGGTTTTTTAAAATCCTGGGTAAAGTTAATGTTCCTGCAGTGCAAAAGGAGTCTATAATGTATTTTTGAAATAAGAATTTTGTGCTTTATATTTGAATCTGTGGTGTAAAGGTTAAGGTAAAATTATGACTCTATATCAACAATTTATAGTCACCACTGGTCAAACTCTGTACTGTACATTTAGGTTTTCATCGTGTTTTATAGCAGTATACACGTCATGAAGGTAAGTTATAAAATCAATCCAGAGAGTACTAGTGCACTGTAGAAGTGAATTTTTAGATGATTCTGTACCTTTTTATGAACATACACCAGCTTGCATGTAAAAATCAGGCTCATTCAAGTTCTTATCAGTTCTCCAGTGATAACATTAAAACAGTCAATAACACAAAATGACACATCAACGCGCTGGCTTAGTATAGAAAACTCTATGTGCGCAGACCCTTTACAAAATTTGCCATTTACAGATATCCCTAAAAAAATGTCAATATACAAAAAATACACTGAAAGTTTGGAATAAGATCAGATCAATATTTGAATTACCAAAGTTACTTTAACAATTGACCAATATTGGATCAATACAATCTTTTACACCAAATAAGCTAGACAATGCATTCAAGAAATGGTCAAACTGTAACTTTAGCTACATATATCAGTTAGTTAAAAATGGCAACATTAAGACATTCGAGAAATTGCGAAGTGAATTTGGCCGTTCCAATGTAGATTTTTTCAGATATTTACAACTAAGATCATTCCTAACAACCCACAAAGATTGGAAACAGTTGAAAAAAACCTACTCTCTTAGAATGGTTCCTTATAAGACAACTGGATACTGATGATAAGAAAAAAAACAATAAGCAAAATATATAATATATTTTTAGACGTGCAAAAATGACACTCAATATATAAGACAGACATGGGAAACAGAGATGATAGTTGACATTTCAAGGGACACATGGGAAGAAATATGCACTGAAATACATCTGACAGCAAATTCAAACATTTGGAAAGAATTTAAATGGAAAATGGTTACCAGGTTTTTTAGGACACCAGAAATAACAGCCAAGATGGGGACGAATCATCTAGGTACATGTTGGAGAAACTGTGGGGCTATGAAGGCAAACCACACTCACATATTTTGGCAATGCCCTGCATTAAGACTGTTTTGGAAGGACATTTTTGATTCTCTTAAATTCATCTTTAAAGACAATATCCCACTAAATCCCACTATTGCATTATTAGGAGTAATACCTGAAAGTATTGACATGAGGGATACATTCTAAATATATTTCTTACAGCGGCTTTAAAATGTATAACTATCAGATGGCTTAAACCTGACCCTCCCTCCCTCAACCTATGGATACAGAAAGTATGGAATATCTACCAAATGGAACAAATAACATATTCCTTGAGGTTACAAAAATCCATCTTCAACAAACGCTGGGAACTTGTCCTGCCTTTGATGATTCAATAATAACTGTGCTGGACTCTCTGACGATTACGTTTTCTCTTTTTTTCTTATGAGTACAATATCAATATCCTGCTGACGGACTGTGTAATGGTATGTATGTTCATTTTTTTTTATTTTAATTTTTTTTTTTATTATTTTAAATTTTCTTTTTTCTCTCTTTTTTTCCTTTCATCCCTTGCTGTAGTTGAAAATTGACTCAACTTTCTGATATGTAATACATAATGTAATACAATTACCTGCTGTTAAAAAAACAAGTAAAAATTAAGTTATAAAAAAAAACAGTCAATAACACATTTCCACCAACCACAAAAAGGTGTGTTATCAAAGTCCTTCAAAGAATGCAGTAACAGCATATTTACAATCATACACAAGGTAGTTTTAGTTCAGAACACTAACAGAATGACTTGTATGATTCACTCTTCAATGATTAAAAAAACCTGTGTTGAACAAAGATTTATTCACAGACTATATGCGATAAAAAAAAGAGAGAGGACGGCATGAACGCTCTGACCAATCAAAACTAGGCAAAGCCTCACCACCTCCCATCAGGACTCCACACCCACTTGGCTCAAACATGAACTGTGGACACAGAACAAGAACGGGAACTCAATACATGTTCCACCCCCCC
>JAPTHA010000001.1:14383789-14394001 GCA_029814585.1 Gymnapogon annona
AAAACAAGGCAAAAAACACATAACAGATAAAAAAAAAAGACAGGTACACTGACAGAGGCAAAAGAACATAAACAAGTTAACAATATGAGACATAGAAAGACTCACGTGCATATCATTGGTTTTTTTCTTGCCCTCTGACAGAAAGGGGCTCTGGAAAACACGCTGGCAGAAACAGAGGCTCGTTACAGCACCATGCTCGCAAGTTACCAAGACACAATCAACATGCTCGAAGCAGAGCTCTCCAATGTACGCGCCAGCATCGAGCAGCAGGGCCAGGACTACAAGATGCTGCTGGACATCAAGACCAGGCTGGAGCAAGAGATCGCAACCTACAGGAGCCTCCTGGAGTCAGAGGAGTCCAGGTAATTGCAGCAGCACTTTGGATATTTCTGTCCATGATAAAGCATGAAAACTTTACAAACTCTGCTTTTCCTTGTCTTTTTTGCACAATGTTAGGCCCATTGTTACAGGTAAGTCATGTTTATTTCAGCAAGACTTTAGTTAAGAATTGTACATCAAACCTAATGGCAACCATCGTGATGTTTTCCTTCTGATTTTTTTACAGGGGGATCTAAGACCACAGTTACCACCACCACTGTGCGTACTTCCAGCTAAGATGTCCAAGTGGAAGAACAGGCTGTCTTCAGACACACACACACACACATACACACACACACACAAACGAATAAAAGCTGTTACAAGAAATGAGTGATACTCAAAAAGCCAACGAAATGTTCAGCTCAAAGCCTGTGCCAACGGTTTTAAAGCAACGTTTCCATTTCCAGAAGAAATGTCCAACATTCCGTGTGTGTTTTGTGTGTGATCTGTCTGAAAAATAAATCTGCTGGTGAACACTAATTGGGTTGTTTTGTGACTTACATACTTACTGATCTTTGAAGAGAATTTGACAGCCTGCATATTTTTTTCCACCACCCCGCTCTGTTTATGCAGTCGTCATGACAACTGTGCAACATTCAGGGAGGTGGGATATAAGGTTACGGAAATCTGTGTTATGTAACAGCAGTGTTGTCAGGAAAGGGTGAACAATGGTTAACAACTCAAGTGTGGAAAGCACAAGGATTCGGAGCACAGAGCACTCAGAAAGATGGCTTCTACTATTAGTCAAGCACCAAAAGAGAAGAGAAAGCTGTCAGGAAAGCACAAGCCATATGAGATAAATAACCCCAAGGCTTGTTAAACATAACACACCCAAATGGCTAATGACTAATTCTTGCTCTGGAGGCTTTCAATGTTGTGTACTGTACATACAGTCTGCTGCTGTTACCTAGTAACACACATGGTTGAGTGTAGAAAAACACTGAATGGGAACGCAAACACCAGTGAACTGAACAAAGAGTGTCTTTGTGGAAACAGGTGATTTCAGCGCTGCACTTTGGCCCCTTTTATGAACTCCAATTGTTAGCAAATGACCGGTGAGGTGTGGTGATAAAGCAGGATGACAGGCGGTGCTGCCTCTGGTGACTTTACTGATATGTGTGAGTGAAAGTAAAGGAAGGAAACGGCTCAGATCATTAGGTTGGTGTTACACAGTGGGAGAAGTATTTGGGTGTGTTTGCAAAGTTAAACAGATAAAGCAGCTGAAAATGACTGTGAAATCCTGGGATGAAGCTCATGATTCTCAAGTGATGGTGTAATGTTAGTTTTGGAGAAGAGTGAGAGGAACACGTTGCACAAAGCAGCTCCCACAGAGGAGCTTCACTCACCCATATTTGGACCCGCGTGAGTGCACACCAGCATCGCCTCCATAAAGTTAGTATGACAGCTGATTAAAGGCTTGTCATCTGATAGGAAAAGCCAAAGCAAAGACCAAGGGGAAGTGCTGAGAATGAGTGTTGAATCTGCGGCTACGGGACCACTGACCTGTATTGATGTACAAATAGAGGACTGGCTGTTTAAGAAGATAAGTAAAAAAAAAAAAAATAATTCTGAATCCCTTGGTCTGACCTTAGTTTTTCTCTTTGAAGGCATGAACCTTTCAGATTCCTCTTCTTCTTTACTAAATAAAGGTGATATTTAATAAACTAGGTCACTTTCTTTGTTAACCGCACCTAACTTTGCAGGTCACATGCAAAGCTTTGATAAACCTGCCCCTTTTGACCTCTGCACCCTTTTCCATCCAGTCACAGAAACTAAGAACAAAGAGAACCAGTGTGAGTTTGCAATGAACTTCTTAACCTCCTCTTTCTGTGAACAAGAGTGTGTGGCAATAGTCGAGTTAACAGACTGAATGAATATCTATCAGTGAAGTAGAAGAACCAAATGTTACATTCTGACGGTTTGACTCTGTTATGTTCTAAGGCACAACTAGACAAGACAAAATGAATAATGTATTGTTACATGTGTGTTGTGCATCTAACCTTCAAGCAACCAATAGTTTTATCCGTCATTTTATATTGTTAATCATAAAAAGAAGAAGAATTTGACTGTTTACATGTACAACATCTATGCTCTATTTCCTGTAGTGATCAGTCCACTGGTGAGCTGAGTGTTAATGGAATTGTTCGATACTCATTTATGCATAACACATATCGATATTGCATTTACATGGTTTGGCATTTTATTGTAATTTGTCATTTACTAACAATACATTGTGCTTTGTTGCAATGAACCATGGCCATCAGATCTAAAGTAGCAAGATTTACAGCCACAAATAAAGTGAGATTAAAAATAAATATAAGCCATTACAATAAAATGTAATATTAAGATGAATGATTAGACACAAAAACTGCCACATATAGACATAAATATGGTCAAAACCAATATAATATCAAAACTACAAGACCAAGTCCCAACTGAAGGTGTCTATTGAGGTAAATGAGCTGATCGACAGGAGGACACCCGAGAATGAGGCACTGGAGATAAATCTAGAAAAATATAAATGTATAAATATAAATATAAACTAGGTGACACCATTACAGACAGACAAATGGCAGCATTTTAAAAATGAATTCAATACTGAACTGCCAGCCAGTGCCTAGATGCTAGGATAGGTGTGACACATTCATGGTTGTGTGAATAAAGTATGATCCGCACCCACATACAAATAAACACACCCAAACCACTTGATAGACGCAAACAACACTGAAAAAACTACAGCAGGATAAACAGAACAAGGACATGGTTACATAACCTTATTACTGGTGCAGTTAAGAGATCACGCCTTTAATTAACATTTCATGGATGTTCATTGATTGTTTAGTACATGTCAGTAGAGACGTCTAATTTATATTGTTGCTGTGTAGGAAAAATTCAGATAGAATATTCAGTAGATAAATGAGCCTGTTTTTTTTCCCCAGACACTGTGACATTAATAGTATTATTATTGTTTTATTGTTAGTAGAAAAGTGTGAACATTGATTTACAATTGACCTAAAAACATCACTATCATTGTAGTGATGTTTTACCTTCACTAATGCACTGCCCGGCCACAAAATAACTCCCCATATGCAATATTTGACTGCACCACCTTTGCTTTTCACAGACAGGAGACATTCACTGTGACATCTGTTTTTTGACACACAATACTGTAGTGACAATAAGGTCCATAATATATTTTCCATCTGTAGTGTCATTAATTGATTATTGATGACGAAGAATGTGACTGCTGCATCAAGTCTTCATGACGGTCTGGACTTCATGGAGGTTAATCCATGTGTGAAAGTGATGCCTCATTCTCCCTGAAGCCATTCTATTACAAGTCTGATGATCCATCCCATCACTGTCCCATCTTTTAGACATTAAAGACATGAGAGGACACTTACTGTATCTGGTAGAGTTCAAGAACCTGTTCAACTGAAACATTATTAACCACTGCAGTGCTGACCTAAGGATATGGACTATTTGCTTACTTAAATCCATGGTTTAATTTTTTGTTGTTGTTGTTGAGCCTGTTTCTCTGGTATTGGTTCTCTACCTGGTACAGTAAGTGTCCTCTCATGTCTTTAATGCCTAAAAGATGAGACAATGTTAGGTTCGAGCAGCATGTTAGGTTCAGCATTGTAATAATCAAATATTGCATGTGGTGACTTTTTGGGGGGCCTGGCAGTGCAGATGCTCTAAGAGTAATGCTTTACAGCATAAATTAGTCTTTAAATACACCTTGCGGTGCAACCTGGACACATCTTCAGTGATGTAACTGGGGTCATTGGGTGTGTCATTGGAGGGTTGAATGGAACCAACTCAACATCCGAGCCCAAGAATGCAACGCCACTGAATGCCACATCAGCAGCCACCACCTCCCATGGCCAACTTGGATGACCCTCAACAGAATACGGGTAGAGCAGGGGAAGTGCAATGCACTGTTGAAGGAATGGAACTACTTCACGGAGGACATGTGTGGCTGTGTAGCACTACAGACAATGTCCAACCTGCTGGAATGTCACAACATCCCCCACTGCGGTACCCAAGACCTTGCTGAGCCGACTCCATCACCTGTGTCTTGCGCCAGAGGCTGGCAGAACAACATCTAAAATTGCAAACGACTCAAAGAAGAAGGACTGTCTCCCGAGATCGACCAGTAGTTGCTAATCCCTCAAAGTCGTAAGCAGGCCCAGCAGGGTCTTATTTGAGGGCTGGGACTTCTCGCCTGCTTGGACAACATTAACGGTAGTTTTGGTGGGTATCAACCCACCAAAACTACATCATCATTCTCTTTGATGCTGCTTGTTGTTGATGATGGCTGTGCAGATAGTGTCTGCTACAGCCTGTAGCACCTGGTCATGGTGCCAACGGTATCTACCATCTCCCAAGGCCTTTGGATAGCAGCTGAGGATGTGCTGTAGGGATCCTCTTTTCTGGCGGAGTTGGTAGGCTGGTGAGTCCACCAGGCCCCAGGTGAAGAGATCGGCAGGGCTTGGGAGGACATCATAAACTGACTGGACTAAGAACATGAAATGGTGTGGCTCCATCCTCCGGAGTTCTGCCCAGGTGAGCCAGCTGTGTGCTCCCACTTAGTCCACACTCCCTGTTAAACTATTAACAGGGAATGTTGTTAATAGTCCCATTAAACTTTTGTCTGTGGTGTAAATATACAGTACACAGGTGTCCATGAAGTGTGCTTTCAATATAACAAATTTATCAACAAAACCAACTGAAAAGACAAATTTATGACAATCATTACACAATGAATCAGAATCAGAATGCCAATTATTTTTCATTGTACAATACAACTTTATAACGAGATGGAGAACTTCTCCCTTTCCAGTGCAATTTAAAAACCTTGAATCCTAAAACAGCAAACATTACAAAAAAAAATAAATAAGTATAAAGTAGGTTTGAAAGTATAAAACAAGGTATCTTATATACAATGACACTACAATATGAATCTGAATGAGCTATGTACAGAATGGATGATAAATACTTTGTATTGCACAGGATGGATGATAAATACTTTGTATTGCACAGGATGGATGATAAGTTTATAAATAGTTAGTATTGCACATGGTGTTAGTAGCAGTAGTGACAGTGGCAGCTGTTTTGCATTATGAACATTATTTATAGCTGATGTTGTTCCTTCCAGAGGTCAGTATGGTGATGGCTCTTGGGAAGAAACTGTTTTTCATTCTGGTAGTCCTTGTTTTGGTACATCTGTAGTGCCTACCAGAAGGAAGCAACTCAAACAGTGGGCGGCACATTGCGAGTCGTCCACAATGATGCTCCGAGCTGAGTGGAGTATATGGGAAGCATTTTGGAGGAACTGAGAGCTTTACTGGAAATTTTTGAGAATGTGAGAGACCATGGAGGTGATTTTGGTGGTGATTTTTGACGCCTGTGAGATGCCACAAATACAGAAATGGTACTCACTGGAATTTTTTCTCTTATCTTTGCGTCGGCTTCCTCATCAGCACTTCCACCCGGCCATGCTCAGTGCTGTGCAAATTCTTCTTCCCTGTGAATCCGGTAAAGACAGTCATTCTTTGTTCCCAGCCCCCAATCTCAAACACCAGGAATGTTTGGGCCTTGATAGCACAGCATCTGCGTGCTGATGGAGACATCCCTGGCCTACAAGGACATCTACATCTACACTGACCTGCAACACCTCCAGGCTAGAACAGATGAGTGTCCTTGTGGTGGTTTGAAGTGGGAAAAGAAACAATTAAGCTCCTCTACCAGCGATTTACTCGGATCTGACGCCACATCACAGCGTTTGTAGTTGGCGTTCAGCAGGAGAGAGGGCGCCATGCTAGTGTTAGCTTCTGGCGGGATGTAAACAATGGTGATGATCACCACAGTTATCTCTCTCGGGAGAAAATAAGGCCGGGATCTAACCGACTTGTACTCAATGTTGGTGGAGCAGTGCTTCGCTATAGTACTGCTATTGCACCAGTCCTCATGTACGTAAAAACAGAGCCCCCCCAGCTCTACTTTTGTCAGAGTCTGCAGTCCTATCCCAGCAGTGCAGGAAGTGGCCGGCTAGCTGCACGTTAGCATCGGGAATCTTCGGGTTCAGCCAGGTCTCTGTAATGTGCGGTTGGTTCTTTAGCCTTAGCAGGAGGCTGGACCTGCGGCTTCTCTTCTGCTTCCCCCTGTCCTTCACCTGTGCCGTCGAAATGACAATCTTGTGTTGGTAGCTGATGTCTACGAGCTCCTGTCAGCTGTATTAGTGTGCCGTCGAAGCGAAAATACAAAAAGTCAACAAAAAAACACATAAAAGTAAAGTAGATATTAGTCATTAATCCACCTCTATGTGGACACCATTAGTCGTACAAAGCACATCCATACGATACAAAGCACATCTGGGTGATGCAGGATTTCTTGTTATTGTTGAATGTTGAATGTATCACAGACTGATGGCATTGATGGCATTGATGCCAGTGATCTTTGGCTTCAGATCATTGATGTCTTGTGTTTTTGTCCATTACACAATGTCTTTAACACAGCCCTGTACACAGAAACCCAGGGCAGTGGAAAGAGGTTTCCAGGAAATTGGATGTTTCCTTCCAGTGCACCAGTCTGGATGTGTTTGACTCAAAAACCCACCAACATACAGTCCCACATGTCGTTGTGCTCCATAGACCTGGACCATGATGGTTGGATGAAGGTCAGCCAGTTGTGGTGACACATATTCAGTCAAAAAATCATGGTAACCATTCGCAAAAAAAAAAAATTAACCAATGATTTGATTGAACATGGCAACAAAACAAAATTAAAAATGACACAGAAAAAAACTGAACAACATCATATAATAATGCTTTGAATTGTAAAAGGACTTTGTGGACACCCATATATTAAACAATATATCCAACCCAGAAAAAACTGAAGGCAACAGAACAGCAAACAACAAGCTCATTTTCACCTATTTAAAAGTACGTAACAACTAGTTAAATAACCTTCTTAAAAATTACAATTATTATATATATTTGGAAGTGGTTATAAAATATGTTGCCGGAGGAGGCCTCCCTTTAACTTAAGAGGAGCTTATTATACATGAGGAAGCGTGGATAATGAAAGATCAAGATCTCACACAAGTCAAAACAAGAAAGCAGCTAATACTAAACAGTAATTGGGTTATTATGTTGAGCATGAATAGACGGGGTGTGTGCACGTGGCTGCACAAAGAAATATGACTGAAAGCCTTGCAAAGATGCCAACAGTGAGTTCTGTGTCATCTGGTTCTGGTAGCCTGTCAATTCTATCCTGGGGGTAAACGGTGACATCATGGGAGCTCAAATTCAAATAGTTTTCGTCTTACTTCATTAAAAGGAAGACTTCAATTAAGTTCCAGATGAAAACTATGACAACAAAGTGAACGCTGGTGTTACTTTACATGTTTTAATTCGGTCCAACTTTGAAGTCTATATGGGAATGTTCTCACGGTGGCTTGTGTCATTCCGTTTCCTGCAACTTTTCATCCTCTGAGCAAAAGAAAGGATGTGTTTTCATCACTTGCCTTTAGGAGATAAATAATTACAGTATCAAAAGGTGATAATTTACAGATGCAGAAGTCTCAGAGAAAGTCACTGAAATGTGGTGAAATTATGGCTCCTCATTGTGGAATGTGGCTGAATCAGATTAATCTGTTGTGCTGCTGAAATGTTTAAAGATTTGTCATGTTAGCGAGAGTTAAACAGCAGGAAAGTTGATGTTTCAGGGTCAGAAAGTCCATTAAGAGGCCTGGGAGAGAGAAGGGACATTCTTTGCTCTATTCTGGAGCAGTGTTAGGTTTGACACACACAGAGATTGGAATGCAGAACCTCCACGCTAAAGGTCTCAGACACTGCACGGCATCAGACCACACTGTGAAAACTACACACTGCGCTGGAGCTGCAATGAGGTGTAGGAACAGTTGAGGAGTTAAAAATGGAATTGGACCAAACATGAGATAGATGTGAGGTCTGTCATCCAATGAGTGCAGCCTCCCTGTACATGTCGGAGCAGTAACTGTCTGTGTTTTTGCCACACCCGCTGGGCGTGTTGCATGTTTGTTGTGTAACAGCAACTTCGAAGCGGTGACGAGGCAGTGGAGGATGTGTGAAGAGTGGGAACTCAACAGGTAGGGCTGGTTAGAGGGGCCACGCCCAGTGTGCAACTCAGAGACAGGACGATAAGCATATACAGCTGCCTGCATGGGGTTTATGGTGTTCCCGATCACATTAACAGAGTTCTATAGCCCATGAAGAGGAGAGAGTTCATACAAAAGAATAGGGCTGATCTTGTGACATTTTTCTGTGGTGACTTTTTCTGTGGAAAGCACTTTGTCATGTTAACTTTTACAGATTCTCAAGGGCAGGGTGGATACGTACTGAGAATACACTGGGTGGAAAACCAAAAGCATGTTGAGCACTATGTCCCGTTGAAATCTCAGTTAAAATCGCTAAAACCAAACAAAACTCCAAACACTGACCTATAGCAGGGGATGAACTTTTGATCAAAACCACTGTGAGGCAGAATGAGGTACTTTTTTCCCAGCTAAACTGCTACTGACTGTAAACACACACCATGACACTAATTTTCCAAACTCTCAGAGTCATAAAGGCTCACAATAAACTCCAACAAAGGTCCATTCATTGCACCGGCTATAAAAATACTCAGAGTACTAATAAACTTGATGAAGTGCAAGTAGCATTTTAGCTGTCAAAAGAAACAGAATAGATATTTAAGTGAGTGAGATATTTAAGTATGTGTTGGGATTTGATGCTGTTTTGTTTTGTTTTCTTCTTTTGATCCTGTGAGTCACTTTGGATAAAAGCGTCTGCTAAATGCATAAATTAATAAATAAATACATAAATAAATAAATAAAGTATCTGCAGTGAATAATGTATGGCCTAACTGCAAGAACCCCTCCTACTTCGTCATATGATGCAACACTGCCATCAAGTGTCTGGTTTTTTACTATAAGACTGTTATTAGTTTAACTTCCCCCAATGTCTGCCACAGAAAACCTGCACTTTGCAATTCGCAAAGCCAAAAACCACAAAATAGTTCAATATGTGGCTCCTACCAGAGCAAACACTTACATCATGCATCAGTACTCTCTATTCACTGACATTTCAACAACACAGACCCTGTGGAGGTGCCAGCTTTAAGATGGTGACTTAAATACTATTACATCAAACAAATGTGTATTTGTAGTCAATGATTTAGTATTCCTTCAATGAACAAGTACAGTAAGTACACAAGCCCTTTTTTAATATATTACGTGTGTGTAATTTAACAGCCATAATAATGGCTGGGTTTTGACATTTCGTTTCTTTCTGGCAACTTTATTTTACTTTATTTTTGGTTCAGTTGGAGCAACCCACACGATGGCTCGCAACATGTTCATATCAATACACACCGGACATATTTCTATTCTTCACGGCGCTTTCTGATGGCATCATCTAAATAATTAAATATTTTCAAAGTAGTTTCAAAATAAAATTATATAATACTCCCCGTATTTGAAAATAAAGTTATATAATAATTCCAGGTCGCAACATGAACTCCTAAAAATTGGACAAGACTGAAGACTTTCAGTCAGTTTTCATTTCTGGAGGCATATCTCCCCGTGTTACAGACCCAATGGACTTGCTAGCTTTAATGAATGAGTGATTTCATGTACACAATAGGGATGATGTTGACGATGAAACCCAATCTTTCACATTCATTTCTAACAATTGTCATGGGCTGGGTATATATAGACTTAGACTTAGACTTCCTTTATTGTCATTACACAGACACACACAATGAATCTGGTGTAACGAAATGTCATAG
>JAPTHA010000001.1:14403070-14415003 GCA_029814585.1 Gymnapogon annona
GGGTTGGCAGTTCGAATCCTGGCTTCTACTCACCACATGTTGAAGTGTCCCTGAGCAAGACACTGAACCCTAAATTGATCCCAGTGGAGCAGCCGCCCACTGGTGTATGAATGGGTGAATGTGAGGCCAATGTAAAGCACTTTGAGTGCCTTAAATGTGTAGAAAAGCGCTATATAAATGCAATCCAATCCATTTCTAACCACATCTTGGTTGGAAGGGGTCATCTAATTTGGCGATTGTCAAAAGAATTTGTCCGTTTCTCAGCACTCTTTGACAGTTTGAGTTTAGTTAAGATTCCCTAGTAGACAATCCAGTGGAAATGTGACCCCATGAATATTCAATAGTTTTACATACCCCCTGCAAATTAGAACAAAACCTAAGAATAAAATTATTGAAAGCTGATCTGGCAAAAATGGTTTCAGGAATACTTTTTAATAACATCTGTAATTCATAAGTTAATTCAAAATGAACGTAAAATTCCAGAAACATCCAATATCTACATATATACAGCACTGCATTAGGATGGAATCACAGAGACACAGTTTCAAAGACATGCACATTAATAGATTAATTGGTCAATCTAACTCGCCAGTGAAACTAAATGATAGTTCGTCTCTACATGTCACTTGTGTTAACATGTACAAGGTGCACCCAGCTTCACCTGTTTGCGGCCGTGATAGGGACTGGAAACTACATGATTGTTTCAAGGTAAAGTGTTTCAGAAAATGTAAGATTACATTTAACTCAAGTTCGTTTTATAAAGACCTCTTCAATTAAACTTTACATCAACAGAATCACAGAACATGCAAATAAGAGAAACTGAAAGTACTAATATGAACAAATGCTAGTTTACAAACATTCAAAAGAAGTGAATGTGTTATGATGGTATTGTCAGATACTGTAAATACTACATACCTCTATAGTAAGTACAGTATGCCCTGTAAAACACCAAAGGCCTACTCAACTCAGGTCTCAGTTCACATCTACAAATATATTATTGCTTACATAAGTAACACTTCTACACAAACACATAACGATCACACACTGGCAGCAAGTGGTACTTGGGAGATCTAATCCACTTGCTGCCTCAAAAAAAGGGTTCCAGGCGGATCTTGAAGTTATTCTCCTGGTGCCTGATGGCGATACCATAGCGGAGCAGCATCTCTATGTATGGAGGCCAGAATGTTGAGTCTATGGTCACATATGGGTCATGGGGCGTGGTCAGAACCTTGTTCATGAGCAACTGTAGGGGAACAGAGACATAAGACTTGACGCACACATGAAGCAATGACAATCAAGTGTTTATGGACAGATTAAATGGTTCTGCTGTATTATGTGTTTATTTAAAAATAGATAAAAAAAATAGCATGTACTACAGAAAAGTGCAATAGTGCGAATGAAAATCTTACCTCAAGAATTTCATTGAGTGAAATTAGATTTTCATTCATCCCTGGTGTGTTACTCTGTAAATTACAACAAATCACAAGTAATGACAAAAAACATATGGACAGGAATATTTGTAAAAGTTACAACCATAAAATGCGTTGGAAAGTTAAGCGCTTTAAACAATCCAAAGCCAGTTAGAGCACCTTCTTTTTCTTGTTTGTTTCACTTTGAGGAAGAGGAACATGCTTCTCCAGGATCTCTCCCAGACACTCCATTAGTCTCTCCTGGTATGACTTCATTTTTAGAATTTTGACTTTGGTGTCTTGTAGAACACTAAGAAGTACACACAAAAAACACTCAGTACCTTCAGTAGGAAAACAAACAGTAACCGGAGACCTAATTTCAATAAACAAATAAAAAGGCTCTTGACATTTACTGTCATTTTAAAATGAAATATGCACAAGTGCTATATTACATGCTACTACAACTACTTAGAAACACCAACTGCTTTCGCCGCATTTATGTATAAATCCAGTTTAGAAAAAAAACTTTAACCTGTGTCCTGTCTAACAACCTATGGCTAATAAACTATTGACAAATTTCACACAACTAAATTAGAAAATTGTGTTTATTATGACAAACATGTTTAATTGTATAGTTTGGCTGATGCAGTCAATACTGTTATTGTTATAAGTGTGTTTTGTTTATATAGTTCTTATTTTTATCAATTTCCCCTTTGGCACCAAGGAAATACATTGTATGTAAGATCTCATTCATTGTAAAAAACTAGAGGTGGGAGAAAAAAATCGATTCACATAAGTATTGCGATTGTTGTACGATATTTAAATCGATTTTTTTGTTCAAAAATAGATTTTCCTCCCTAATTTAAATGCTTTATTTTAGTCTGTGTTAAACAGCGTTGGAAAAATGTACCACCTTTCTCCCACAGAACACTGCTTCTGAGCGGATGTGAGGGAAAGAAAATCTAAACAGTTAGCGACATGGAGGAACGCACAAAACAAGGCTAAGTGGCGGAGATAAGATGTTAGATTCTAGAATAATTACGTAGTTTATGGATAATGAATTAATTTAGTAAAATCAAATTTAAGACGTTTTAAGGACTTATTGATACACTGATATGAACGTGAGCACTTTCTCCAAAAATGCATGAAGTGGGGCTAAGCTTCCATCACAGGTAACCATAAGCTGTCCGAAAACCAAAAGACCAACACTTAAACATATCAAACATCTGACAAACTACACCCGATGCATAGTTGTACTGTCGTCTCTGTGAGAAACAACTATTTCTTAACTTCTAAAATGCTGCATTGTTTCGCTCGTTCTCTTATTTTTTACATGACTTTTCTGTCAGTGGAGGCAATCCTTAATGAACATGAACTCCCGTGATGGAATACGATTTTGCTTTCTCACTCACCTGTGCTCAGGTAATTTCTCCCTTTCCTTCTGGAGTCGGTCAACATGCTGAGTAGCGGTAGCAAACATCTGTTTCTTCTCCTCCAACCACCTCTCTTCACTTGAAGGACACACAAACATTGCTTTTACGATCACATACTAAACTAAACGTATACAAATCCATGTAAAAGGTACCACCCATGCATTTAAAAACCAGGGAATCTTACACTTTACATACCATTCTTTGGTTTCTTTCAGTTTGTCTTTCTTTGCTTCACAGCAAAGAACAATCATCTCAAGTTCAGAGCACAGCTTGAGCATCTGCGGAAATCATAGTAGAAAAATGCTTTAAATGCAGTTTTGAGGCACATTTTTAGAACAGCATTTTACATACAGTAAGTGCATATATATATATATACACACATACCTCCTCTTTTCCAGCTTGAAGTACAATTTCTGAATTTTCAGTCAGCACTAGTTAAAAAACAAAACAATTTATTGAAAATAATCTTGCACCCTTAAACATTATAATTTGATGCACACATTTTTTTTGTATAGAGATACTTGGGATGTACAGATATTCCAGTCTTAAAAGGATTGTTGGTTGTTCTTAACATTTATACATCACATTCAGAATATGCCTCTGTTGAGGATTTTACTACAGATTGCTACACACAGCTCCTGCTCGTGGTCATAAAGAGAAAAACATCCACATATCTGGTCAGACTGACAAAAACACTGTCTTGATCACGAAAGCCATCCGTTGTTCTTTTTCTTTTTTTAAAGTAAATATGCAAAAAGTAGACCTTTCAAAATAATGATTGAAAGAATGAAAGAGAAAAGCTGTTTTACATATTGGAACATCTGCCCCCAATGAAATCTTTATTTGTAATCAATGTAGGTGTTGCATGATAAATGAAGCAACTCCAGTTAACTGCTTATTGGGGATTTTGTGTTTTTTCACAATTAGGAGGAAACAAAATACTTTATATACTTTAAATTTAACTGTGTTGCTGACCATGACATTAGTGGTTATAAAAGGAAGTATAGTCCAGTCAGGTCACAGGGTTCATCCTAAAACCTATTTTATTTACTATTGGTAGAGAGGAGTCTGAGGTGTGATTCGCATATTTGGTTTTGGCAAATGTTTTTACGTCAGACGCCCTTCCTGACACAACCCTCTGTATTTATCCGGGCTTGGGACCGGCACAAGAAGACACTGGCTTGTTCCCCCTTGAGGACTTACATTTTGGCTTTGTTGTTAGCCACTGCTTCAGTTCAGCTTCTGTGGCAGTCAGTCTATTAATTGCCTATCAAAGATACACAATCACAATTGCACACATTAAAAATGTAACGATGGATGATTTAACAACAACATACAGTATATGAAAACTCCAGATACAAAGTGATAAAACTTTTCACCTGTTCTTGTGGATTTTCACACAAGTCTGGTTCACTCAGTATAATCTCATTCTGGAGCTGAAACAAAGAGACACAGTTTATACTAGTTTATACTGTGCAGTTTATACTTGTCTTCCAACCCACTCTGTCTCGTCAGAAGCAGTGTTACCTTCTCAAGCTCAGCAAACTGCTCCTCACAACTTTCCAGCAGCTCCGTATGTGCGGCCTCTGACAGCTCAGCCATCGCCTGAACACACAAACACGATGGGTGAGAGTCTCATCCGGGTGATTTTTAAAGCTTTAAAACTAGTCAGAGAAGCTAATGGCTGAGAAATGGAAAGCTGAACTGACAAAAGTTAGCTTGCATTAGCTGGGGCAAAATTCTAAGTAATAAATGCGTACAAAATTAGCAAAATGGTAAGCTTTGCACGTTATAAACACATTGATGGGTTCGGTGATATAGACTCTTACCATGTTGTTGTTCAATCGTATCCTTTTTTCAACTTCGTTGACAACACAAAATTACCGCTCCCTTTTCAAAATACCGCCAACATTGATGACGTCACGGACGCGACAGAAACAATGTTGAAAAGCGCTAATGCTGCGCAAACTGCGTAAAGCTGCACAAATTCCGCTGCGCAGGACGTTTCCAAGTGATTTCAAATGATGTTAAATGAGCGCTGTGCAACGCAGTTTCGAAACGATAACTCTGAAGAGGAATAGAAATGCAATCGCAAATATGTATTACATATGTTTCATTTGGCAACTTAGAGGTTCCATATGTAGGGTGTTTAGGTCTTCATCAAAATAATTTCCAAATTTAATCTTATTTTAGAATGAAACTGAATCACATGATGTTTGACTTCCAATGTTGACTGAGGCTATGGAAATATTAAATAATAGTCCGAATAAAAAAACAAAAAGAACAGATCAGGATTACAAAGGCTGTGTTAGGTTTCTGCAGGTTAAAGTGCAGAATGATATCAACAAAATATACAAGTACTCAAAAGTGTATGAGGATTATACTGAATATAATACCCAATGTATGGATTACTTTTGCATTTATGACTACGATTTGCTCAGGTAATTTTAGGGTCTCGAGTAAACATGACAGAATAAGAAAGCAACAAAGTCAAAGCCAACATTTAGACTCTGTGGAAGGCACACAACATATTTCCTGTGACATCACATTGGCGCCCTGCTCAGCCAGGGCCTGGTTTTTGGTTATTTTGATTGTACTGACAAAGACACAAGTGCTTTTTTTTTTCTTTCTTTTTAAAATAATTTTTATATCCTTTATTGCGAAATCTCACAACATATTGTAGAAATATTTTCATTAACACAAATTGATTGAGAATGAAAAAAATATGATTTTTCTGCATCTATTTCTTTGCCACACAACAACATATCTGTCTGAAATACACAATTTTTTGTTTTTTTCAAGGTCTTTAGTTTTTTTCAAAATGTTTCCCTATTCAATAATAATGACATGAATAATATGTTTATTAATTTATGTATTTTCACAATTTATATTTTTTGTGTATCTGCTGTATTGACTGTGTTCCTGAGTCATCTACTTGATTTGTTACATCAACTAGAACAGTATTCTTAGTTGAACAAGGAATTGTTGGGAAATACTATGATTTATGCACAGAAATAAAATTAATGCAAATCCACTAAAATTCAAATTAATAGTGGGCTTTATAATTTTGTCAGAATATTCTCTATCCAAATAATTTGTTGATGCTATCAATAAAGAAACAAAGCTAACTGTTGGTAGTTACAACAAATTCTGTCTTATCTAGTGTATAAAACATGATGTGTTTTTTAATCACCTTTAAATAATAAGAATAGCCTAAAGAATAACAATAGCCTAAAATCCACATGCTGATGCTATAATAAAGCCATAAGGGAAGTAAATAATCTTAATTAAACTCAGAAATATATCTAAGGTTAAGAAAAGCAAGAAATGGGATCAAAATACACTTTAAATCTAATTTTTGTGTTGAAATCAAGTACTCAGGTGAGTGCACATTTTGCCCATAAAGTTCAAATAATATTGTTCACAGACACATTCCTCTTTTGAGTCCTATTTAGACACATCAGTAATATCCTCTAAGACTATGCTCATCGATTACACACTGAGTCCCAGTAACACTTTATCTATCAAGAATAAATTGCACTGTCATAGTCATTTCATGAGAAGAGATATAAATATTTTAATCCAACTAGATGAGGAACATGGGTATGCTGTTAAAATATAGAGTAGTGTATGCATCAAATACATGGTAAAAACATGCAATATTCAGCTTTAAATCATGGGAGTGAGGGACAAAGGATAAGAAGTTAGTTAACATGTTGTATTTGTGGAATAACCAAGATATTCAATTTGGGTAAAAACTGCGCACAACTCCCGCACACTATATATGTAACTTATCCACTAAAACACTGCATATGTCTGTTTAAATTAGGATGAAAACACAGGCCTAAAATAACTGGTGCTTTGCGTTGCACATGTAGGTTAAATGTAAGTAACTAAAGATAAGGGTAAAGTTTCTTGAGGTCACTGTTACTGACTGTCTGATGAGTGTGACAGCAGTTATTTACAGAGCAAAGACAGTCTGCCGCCGTTATTCCTGTTAGACCTCCAAGTGCTGATCTTTTTACCTGTGAGAATTAGACAAATAACCCTCAGGAAACACACAAGAAGCCTCAGACACTCAGAGCATGAGTAGTTGATTCTCAGTGTAGTGAAGAACACTGTCACCAGCAGGTGTCTCTGTTCCTCTCTGTCGACACAGCAGCACACTTTTCAGCCAGCAACTCTTTTTATTTTATTTGATTTTATTTATTTTTACCTCATCCACTCCATCTTCTTCCTAATGCCTGTCATTTCAGTGTTCACAAAATTTTCCGACCTTTGTCATGTTTAAATTTGATGTTTCGATAATTCGCAGCAGCTTTGGATCAGTTGTGGAGTTTGATTACGTGAGGTATTATACAGATAACGTGAATATTTCTCTTATTCTGATTAAAATTGCTGCTTAAGCAGACCTCTTTGGCCTATAGTTACGCATATATTTGCAACAACAGTAATGCATCAGAGTCTACAGACTTTCCAGTAAAAGGAAGGGGACTATCTATATCAATAAACTTACCCATCTCTACTCTTTCTGCTCCATTTTTCATCTATCTTACTCTGAACTCTGAACTTCAACATCCACTTAACCCTCAAGACCCTATTACTGAGCCAGATCTCTCATCTCACACACACCATGCCTTATCCTGGTTTTTATTCTCCCACCTTTAAACTCTACAATGTACAAAATACACACAAATACAAATGTATCCTCTTCTTATCGTGTGTTTTTAACGTCTGAGACAAGACAGCTCATATTGTATTGGAATGTAATCATGTTAATATTTAACAAAATTCAAACTGATGTGTGTTTGATGTGACTCCAGCAGTAGACTCGGAATATTTCCCCTGGTTTTCCTGGTGTGGCCTTTTTTTAAAGCTACAGCTCCTTAAAAATCACATAGCCTATAGATTATTTGAATGATCAACTAGAATTTGATTAATATGCAAATTTCCTAACAAACGGTTCCATTTTGAGCCTTCAGCACAGCCTAATTAATCAACAGTTAAAGGAAATTAATACATACATCAATTCTGTCAGGAACATGCTTAGTTCAATCGCCCGTAAAATTGAAGTTTGAAGTATTAACTGGCTCCACAGGAAGGCTATGATTAAAACTCCACAATTCGGCTCTATTTAGATATATAGAGTGATTTAAACTGCAAGCAAATTTAAAGTCATTTAAAGATCCGTTTACAAATTAATATCACCAATACTAATTTTTAATGATAATACTCATTTATATGTGAGTAAATTGTGATTTGGGTACATATAGTATTTTGATTGTCCTTCCTGAGTGGAAATACTAAACAAATTAATTCATTTAAATGCTGTCTTTGGATCTGTGTCTGAAAAATAAATTTTCACTTTGCACCTGAGACTTGTTTAGTACGACAAGCAAATGTAATAAAGAAAGAGAGAGACAGAGAGGGAGAGAGAGATGGAGAAAATAAAGAGAGAGAGAATGGTAGAAAAAAAGAGGGGAGGGGTATAAATGAAAAAGAGAGAGGGCTATACCATTGTTTCAGTAGGGACTCATGCATCAAACTTCAATTTTCCGGACGATTGAAGTAGTGATTTTTTCCATCTTGAAGTGAAATACTGAAATACACTTAAGACCTCCAGATTAATTACCACGAAGTGGTCCCTCAGACTGTAGTATTACTTATCACCGAGCTCGCCTGACAACCCCTCATAAAATAAGCAAGTGAAATCCATAAACTTAGGCTGTGCCTTAACATTCCCTCCTTTCATAAATATGTTTGATTCAGAGGATTCAGAATATATAGAGTAAGGAAGGACGCAGCCGCCTTCACGTACACGCATAAAGCTTAGAATTTCAAGTGCCGAATGCTTTAATAACCTGAAAATGCTTGAAAAAAATACAACTTAAACCCACACCTCTTACATTTAGACCTTGAGTGAAATTCCTGCGTTAAATAAGGTATTTACACGTTAATCTATTCATATATTATTTGGGCTAATGACCTTTCTATCAGAGAAAGTGCTTACCGGTCTATAAACCCGGTCATGGATTAAAAAAAAAGAATTAAGCAAACACTATAAAACAAGTCAGAAGAAGACAAGCCCCACTTATCATTTCTGTGAACAAAGAGGGTTAAACGCTTTTGAGTCCCTTTTTCTGGCCACCCTCTTTCTCTTTTTCTCACATCGCCATGTTTTCAGCTTCATTAAACTCTTTAAAGACAAAAAGAAATACAGACGAAGAAGAAAAAAAGGAGGAGGAAAAAATAAAAAAAAAAAAGAGATGAGAAGAAAACAAACAAAAGACTCCCCTAACCAGACTTTGGCATAAATGTCACAGTCTCAACTCTTTATGGCTCCCTACTTAACATTAAAAACACTTTCCACAAAATCCATTTCTTGTTTAGAAAACCATCTTGGACAGAAGTCAAACATATTATTCGGGGGCAAAAAGCGGCTCACACAAAAAAGGGGCAGTTTCATTGTAATTCATTGACTTGTTCTGAACGCCAGGCCAAAGAAAAGGCCCAGACATTAACAGCCGCAGATGCCCTCGTGAAGGGAGAGTCTATGTCGGCATTATGGCCTTTGTTCGCACCGAGTTAAACTGTTTAAAAGGAGGGTTAAGTCAATCCATCAAATTGTCTGAAATTGTGAGGAAATTTCAAAAACCATATGGCTTCCAAACGTTGGCGTCCTTTTTGTGCGGTGGGACACACTTGTCTCAGTATTGGTGCCCGCGGGGGTGCGGCCCTGCTCCTTTGTGACTCGTCCCATCAGGGAACTGCTGCTCATTTGTCCCCACTTTTCATGCTTTACGCACAAAATTACGGCCCAGTCCCGCAGAACAAAAAAGGTCTATAAAGCCCGGAGAAAAACTGGCCCAAAACTTTGTGTTTTTGTGGCATCCTCCTCTTTTTTTCCCCGGGACCAGATTTGTGTTTCTCACATAAATTTTTGCCACGAATGGGGAAACACGTCTGAGGGTCAATAAGCCACGATACGCATTTAAGGGATCTGAAAGGGTATGTGAGATTCCGGGCCACTAAATGTTTAGAGCATCCTTAGGAAAAAAAAGACACAAAAGAGACAAAATAGTGGAGTATAATAACTGGGAGTCAGCTCTACATGGGCCGCTTTAGATCGACCTGCACGCCCAGAGCTGCCAGAGGATTATATATATATATATATCAGAAAATATGACCAGCTATACGGACGCGGACATTAATTAATTCAAGAATTGCAACATAAAAGAAATATCCAGAAAAGCCATTTTATTCCCATAGTAGCCTATATACATTACAGTCTGTGCATTGGTTTTCAAATAATGTCCTGATTTTAGAAAGGCACTTGCAGGTGTACAAAACATAACAAATTTATAACTGTAAATCTATTGTATCCAAACAATAAATCTAAAAAGTAGCCTATAGCTGTCAAAATCACCGCAATATTCATTTGTGTTTCTCGCCATCCTTAAGCATTCCCATAAAACGCATAATAAGGGTGAATGACCGATCCCCCCATTTCCTATCATCATCATCGTCAACATCATCACCGTCGTCGTCATCATGCATTGCAGCATCGGGACGCTCAAACCATCAACTGAAGTCAACAGAGTTCCAGATGATGATGAAGAGGAGGAGGAGGAGGAGGAGGAAGGGGAGAGCCGGCAGTGACTGAGTGAGTGACACAATGGCGATTTGGCTCAAAGAACACAAAAACCATTTAAATTAAAATAGAGTAAAAATAAATACAAATGACCACAAATCAAATCACGCATTTTACATGCAAAATATATATATATATATATAAAAAACAACTGTAGCACTTTCATCATGGAGTGTGTGAGGAGAGGCCGTGTGTCGTGCAATATAGGGCAGGTGTGTATTTATGTGTGTGTGTGTGTGTGCGCGTGTGTGTGTGTGGGCGCGTGTCCGGTATAAGAGTGTATGTTGTTGGCCTATAAGTGTAAAAAAATAATAAGTTACTCATGTCATTGTAGATCATATTGCTCTGATTGCAAGAAGAAGGAACCGTTTGCTAACGAATACATTGTAAAATACCACTGCATATTTCTTGTTCTGCGTTCATGCTTGACTATGAATAGTTCTATCTGCGCCCATATAAAAGTCATTACATTTTGGTACATGTTCTGAGATATGGTATACAATATAAGCAGTAAGTTACAAGTCCTCGGCAGTCTTTTTTTTTTTTTTAAATCGTCTCTAATGTTTCCTCTCCGGTCCCGCGCAGCGCCATCAGTCATCCACGTCAATCTCCACATCCTCGTCCTCCGAGCACTCTTTACTAGTTGTGTGGTCTGAGAACGGAGACAGCGGCGACGACCGCAGTTTCTGTGCGAGCTCGAGCTCCTGCTGGCCGCACCGCGCCGGGGAATCGGCTCGTGGGTGGCCCAGCGTGCCGTTGGCGCATTTCTCCAGGTCCGCCAGCTTAGCCAGCTTGTCCAAGGGGACCTGACCGACGGCCTTCGCCGACTCCACGTCGGCCTTCATCTCCTCCAGGTCCCGTTTTAGCTTGGCCCTCCGGTTCTGAAACCACGTGATGACCTGCGCGTTCGTCAGGCCCAGCTGCTGAGCGATCTGGTCCCGGTCGGCAGGGGAGAGGTACTTCTGGTACAGGAAGCGCTTCTCCAGCTCGTAGATTTGGTGATTCGTGAACGCTGTCCGAGACTTCCGACGCTTCTTCGGGGTGCTTCTCTGGCCGAACAGGGTCATTCCGTCTCGGCCTGTGAGGGAGAGACAGAGGCTGAGTCAGGGACACGGGGTTTGTGCAGGTGCAGAGCCGTGTCTGCCGTTGCGGCGCGCGCGTAAAAATCATCCGCAAATATAGCCAACAAATGGAAAGCCTTATCTCCAGCGTGACAGTAAAGTGTTTAACCCTGGTGGGAAGATTACAAGAACATTATTACGCATACACCCCGGGAAATGTGGAGCACCACACACACACACACACACACACACACCAGGCCTCGATATTACAGAAACGCCTTTACACGACTGCCCCCAAAATTACATTAATTCCCTACGTTCAATTAAAGTGTATTATACGCAGAGAAACACGGTAATATTTAAACCCCGAATAAAAAAA
>JAPTHA010000001.1:14442311-14453881 GCA_029814585.1 Gymnapogon annona
GGGGGTGACAGAAAATAACTAAGAAGCACTGGTGTAAAATGACCACATTTATTGACATACTATACATTATGATTATTGTCCTAAGAATTCTCATTCTGAACTATCCCACAAAGGTATTACAAAGAATTTAAAAAGCAATATTTATGACAAAAACAAGCTCCGCCGTTGGAGGATGAATATGAGCGTAATTAAAATGCTGTGTTCCCCCAGGGTTGGTGCTGACCTGTTCTTAGTCATTCTGCCCTTTGGCTCCTTGGTGGAAATTCAGAAATTCAAAAAAAATTCACACATTGAAGTGGTTGAAAAATTTGCAAGTTGAAACCGATGAGAAATTTGATGAACACAAAGTTGGTTTTGCATGTTTGGTTTTCAGAGTTTTGGGTTATTACTGGGACAAGCAAACACAGGACCTGGACCTTGCTTTGTTTTTTCTAATTGGTGAATGAATTCGCAAGAGTTGCAGAATACAAAATTCAGTAAAAAGAATCCGACGTATGGTGTTATTTTGAGTTAAAAGTTGGTTTAGTTTTAAGAATGTTAATTGTAAGAATGTCAGACGAATTTTTGAGAAGTGTTACCAATAAACAAATACTTGCCCACTGGCAGATTTACTTGCTTGAAATACATGATTTAACCTAATTTTAGGAATATTTTCCTTGCTTCAAGTGGGGCATTTTGTGCAGTGAATATAATTATTGTTAAAAGATTCATTCCAGTGTTTTATGATTGATGTTTTCTGGTTCATATTGCTGCAACTGTAATAATGTACACATTACACACACAGAGTTAAATATGACGTTAATGTTGACACTGAGGTCACTTTGCAGATGATCAGATTTCTGTCTTATTCAGGATGAACATCGGAAGTGGTTTAGATTACACTGGAAAAAATCAGGTGATATACAGTACCCTGTTCACACTGTCATGTAAAAAACAGATCATATGCATGAAAAAAATCAGATTTAGGGTTAGGGTTGGGGCTAGGGTTAGGAGGATCTTCAAACACTTTAATTAAACCAGTCTTCAATTTCCTTCCATCATACTCCAGGTTGTCCGTACATTCCAGTAAACTCACATAACGAGTCATAATCTCTGCACAATAAGACTCGTTTTGATACAAACTCTTGCTTCTACAGTCCCTGATACCCTCATGTCACCCCCCCCCACACACACACACACCCCCAGTGACATCTTCATTGTCCCCCTCCCTTCATCCCCGTTCCCCCACCCCTTTCCCTGCTCTCTAACTGAAGTGTGGCGGGAATGAGTGATGAGCTAGTGTTTGGGTTAACGACAGGGACGGGGTGTTAAACCTGAAGTGTTTAATTAACCCCACAATGGGCCTGCCTGTCAGCCTGCGCCCATTCCCTCTTGATGGAGACTTTAGTTCACCCACTGGTTCTCACACACACATTCACACACACGCATATGCATTGCACAGACGTACGCACACACACACACACAATCAGCGTCAAGTGTGCACACTCATAGAAATTCACACAAAGGCACATGGGACCTTGGAGACACAGATAATGGCAGGTGCACGCACACACATACATAAACGCACACACCAGCCCGGGAGGGGAGAGGATGAGGGGAGGGGAGTAAAGTGATAATGCTCCGCCACAAACGCAAGATTGCTTTTTTTTCTCCCTCTCCTTCTCTAAAGTCCATTTTCTGGGTCACTGCATTGCATTCATTACTGTCTTTGAAGACATTGGGCTGGGAAGGAATAATGCTTCCCTTTCACTCGCACAGAGAGCGAGTAAAGTTGTGAGCACCGGAGTCAGAGCCAGAGGCCTGAGAGGGAGGAGAGGAGGGTGGGGACGCTGGTAATATGTGATGTCTTTATCTAGTTTTAATTTCAGTCATAAATATTGAATGTTTTATTTGCTCATCTGCAGCTGCCTCCACTCAGTCAGTGTTTGTGTCTTCTTTTTTTTTTTTTTTTTTCCTGCTCTTGCCAGCACACGCCATGTTTCTTATGTTGTAGCTTGGGGGCCAAAGCAGTAGGATTAGGTAACGATTTTTCCATTTTCAAATGAACACCAAAATGGACTTTTAGACGATTGAAACACTAAAACCCAGCCCCTGGTTCCTCTCTAGATTAAATGAATATGAAAAAAGCATGTTTTAAAATACTAGCTGTCTCAGAACTGCGTCAACAATCTCGAGAAAGGGAGGAGACAGGAGGGAGATGGGCTATTGGCCACTCTCTCATAGGGCGACTCTGACATAGCAAGTATTATGGTAGTCGTCTCATCCCCTGGGTGAATCAATAGGTGCCATATGACAGTGGCTAACCCATCTACTGGTGCAATGACTGGGAGTGCTGCTGGAAATTTGCTTAAAGCCTACACCAATTAACTTCAACATGACAGATTCAGGCAGCCAATGAGTGAGCACTTTGCATTCTGCCGCCTGCCCGACTGTGGGTACAGAAGGGAAACCTCAGCTGTTAGACGGATGGTGGACTGCTTTTGTGTGTCTTCCTGCGTGCACATAAGCATCAACCCTTGTACGTATGTGCGGGCTGTTGTTGTAGTCCTGTGTTTGAGTGTGCACAGTGAGAGGGTTTGTGTCTATGTGTGTAGGGCTGTGGGGGTGGGGGCAAATCTGCAGTGATTCAGGCCCTGCTCTCGCTGCTTAATGATGATGTCAATCTGTGAAAATGCACGCACACATTGGAGCTGTCAGGGCCTCATCAATCAGAGAGGGGTTTGTCAAAGGAGCCTGGGCCCAGATTAACGAGGCGGGGACAATGACGGCGGCCCATTTGCATAGAAAATTACCCTCATCTTTAGGAAAGTGATAGCGCCAAGAAACGCAGGCTGACAATGGGGATGTTAGCGCTGTTGTAGCAGCGTGGCTGCAGTTATGGAGGACGGAAAGCTCCTTGATCTCTGTTATTCTCTTTAACTTGACAGTAGGGGCACAATTACAAGATTAAATTGTTGCCATTTACCCTTTAATCCAAACAATTCTTTGTACTTTTCAGCCTGTGATGAATGGATTTAATAGATTGTACACATAAACAGAGATGTATTAAAGTTTTTACTGCCGACTTCACACACAAAAAGTGCAACACACAAGTGATATGTAAGCACCACCACCTTTCAGCAACACCACCCCAACCCCCTTATGTGCTGCTTGTCCATTTGCTTTCTTGCCCAAATGAGACAGTGATGAATCAAGTGGGTTTTAGCTCCATTTTTATGAACTCCTCCAAGAATACATGGCGGGTCCATCTTTAGCCGCATCCCCAGCAAGTGCTCCTCCCCTCCTCAACTCGCTCCATTGTCAGGCAGAGGAGACAATGGTTAAAGCTACATATTAACTCAGCCTGTTGTTTGGGAGCTACTGGGTTCTGCTGCCAGCTGGCTGAATTGGCTCAGTCTCTGACAAACAGGACGGTAAGGGTCAGGTCACCTGCAGGGACAGGCCAGAGTACATTAGAGCATAATGCTGTGTGTTTGTTTGTGTGTGTGTATTCATGTGTGTGTGAATGAGGGTATCAAAAGGCGGATTGTCTCTGTTGCTAATGTAGAGAATGTGTGTGGTGTGGGAACTGGGATTCAAAGACACCTTGTGTGAATGGCCGAAAACCAAGAGTGTGTCGTTTCTTGGATGAGTTTGTGCTCCCTTGGTGTCCAGTGCATGCATTTACACTTGCACCTGTGTAAGAAAAGAAATTGCAGTACATGTCATTGTGTTTGTCCTTTCACCACCACAAGAGAAAGTGTGTGCGTGTGTGTGTGTGTGTGTGTGCGTGTGTGTGTGTGTGTGTGTGTGTGTGTGTGTGGTGGCAGGGGGCCTTCCTCACTGAGCGAGAGCAGGACAGTTAAGGTGTCACCGCCATGATGGAGAGGGTCCTCCTTCACAGGAGGCCAGCAGCTGCCAGGTTTTCAGCAGCTTGTGTCGAGGACTCCACATAAGTTAGTGGTCAGACGGTCAGGGTAATGTGTGAAAAAAAGGCAGAAGACCAACAAATTTACCGCAGAGGCCAAAGGTGTGGGGTCTAAGTGTGGAAGGTCAGTAGAAGGTGGAGGGTTTTCCCTTTTAGATGCACGCAAAAAAAAAAAACCACAAGTCTTTGAATTGTAATTTGAAACAATACAGTAATTTAGTTGTCTGAGTTTTTGTCCGACTAGCATGGAAATGTATTTATATCTGCACCCTTAAAGGGTCACTTCACCCAAATGTTCTTAATTACCTCTGGAGGTATCACCGCTTTCAGCGCCTTACTTTCTTACAGATGAGATAGTTAAAAGTCTTGCCTCCATTGGAATTATTTATTGTTCTTATTATTTTACCATGTCCAATTTACTTATCTGGTTGTTTTACCAATATTAGAATTCTATTATAAGAAAGAGTTTTACTTAAAGGAGAATATTACAGACTCTGGGTGACACTGGCTGTTTGTGTTACGATGCATGACCTTTTTCTTTAAAAAAAAACAAACAAAGAATTTAATATGAAATACTGATGTAATTAAAGGCTTCTAAGGATTTTGTCATTAAAAGAACCTCACATCTCCCCTCATATGAGTGATGGAAGATATCGTACCGTATTAAGACAGTGATTTCATATTTGTCAAATCAAACATGTTCGCTACAAATATAAATAATTTAAAAATAACATTTCTTTCCACCCATCAATAACACCCCAATATTAATGCATACTGAATCAAAATATACTTAAGAAACAAGTCCAAATCATGAACATCAACAGAAAGTCGATTTTTGGTGAAATATTGAACTGACAGTTTAACACATCTGTTACATAAACATACAGGTATTTTGTTAGAGGCAAGAAATATAACATTGTTCTTTATTTTGATTTGGTTTGTGATATTCTGCTGAACTTTCTCTATTCTTTCTTTTTCCCCTTTGATTTTCTTTTTATGAATGAAATAATTTAATTACTATACTATACTATACTATACTATACTATACTATACTATACTATACTATACTTAATTACTAATAATTTAATGTGGCTGGGATAGGCTCCAGCGACACCCGCGACCCTGCAAAGGATTCAGCGTCTTGGAGAATGAATGAATGAATGAATGAATGAATGAATGAATGAATGAATGAATGAATAATTTAATTAAAAGTAACTTTCCTATTGGAGTGTTTCACAAAATGATCATTATGCTTGTTTGTGGTTTGTTTTCTTTGTTTTATCTTGAAGATTATTATGAAATTGAAAATTCTGATCATCCTCAATAAATACAATTCTCTCACAGCAAAAGATACCCCACTTTAAACAGCAATCACATCTCTAAATTCAGGGTGAATCATATCTTTTCAGCAAAAGAAGATACAAATGGGGCAAATATTTTTTATAAGTTCTCACAATTATTCTGACATTCTTAAAACTAGACTAACTTTTAACTCAAAATAGGACAGACATATATGGGAGGCCTGGGCCTTCAACCTATGCTCTGCAAGGCCTTATGCATCTGCTCAACCTACACCAGTGGACTTGACTACTTTTCTAGCTAATGTTTTTTCCTTATTTTAAGCAATGATCCTTCTTAATTTAACATGTTCAACTCTTAATATCTCTCTTTTCTGTCCATCTCTGAATAATGGAATGAGACATTATAGAAGTGAAAGATTTTCCACTAGTATATCAATGTAATAATCTATCTATTTAAGCGACTTACTCCATTCCCCGACCCGATCCTCCCACCCTCCGACACGATTTGGAATATTACTTCAGGTAACATATTGGCCAAAAATAGCTGGACAAAAATCATTACTTACAGAGTTGTACTGAAATCTTCACTGCAGACAATAACAAATAAACGAAAGCGTTATATTGGATGAAAAAGTCTTATATTACTACAAAAACACCCAGACAAAAATAAGAGAATGAAACACACTGATGTTTTGAAACATTTTGAAATGTTTAATTTCAAGTAAATTATCTGCTATAGTGTAGTACCTGTCAGGTTTTCTTCAAATAAAATATTAGCAAACGATCCTAAAATGCAAAAAAATTCATATTTTAAGGAGAATACACTTATTTCTTATAATTTGGTCAGGTTAGTTTCTTTGTCTCAATTGTATGTTGAACTGGTCTGAGTTTCCATCTGCGCTGAAGATGGTCTGGTGGAAAGAGGTGTGGACTTTCACGTGGAACATATCTTCAGGACACAGTCTATGTGTGTATATTTGTCCTAATAAAACCCAAAACAAACCAGCAAAACACAAAAAACAAATTTGCAAAATGAACTTATCACTCATCCAATTTTCCCTCAATTTCATATTGTGACTTTGTCATTGATTTCAACTTGCAAATTTGTCATCCATTTTAACTTGCGAATTTATTTATTTTCACCAAGGACGTAAGGAACAAAAGGAACAGCACGATAAAGACTTGTACAGATTTCATGCTGAAATGAACAAAAAAATACAGATGTACTAAACTGTTCGTACGCCTAAATCCAAACACATCCCAATCAGTGTGAAATTGTTTGGGTACGCCATAAATAAGTTGGCGTACCCTTTCCTCACCCCTATTTAAGTATGCAATTAGTACAAACAGGGTCTCCAGGTGGGATTCCTCCGATCAGATGACATCAAGGTGGATGTGAAGAGGTTCATTCATAATCATGCCAGGATATCAAAGACGAATCCAAAGACTTCTACTCATGTTGAATTATTTTACAACACACAATGAGGCAGAAGAAGACGAGGACATGCTGGCCCAGCCTCATGTCACATACACACACACACACACCGTCTGGACCGATGTTCGGATGGATCGATCAGCTGCTGGTTGTGGTGATGATATTGTGTGTCGTCTCCCAGCAGTGCAGGAGTCTCAAGAACTGTGGTGTCATACCCGGAGGCTAATCGGCAACCGACTTCTAAATTTTCTCACTGAAATCAATCGCATTAAATACATTTATCTCGTGTTCAGCCCAATGGCCTCCAGGGCAGGCTCGGCACCCATGGGTTCAGTGTCTGCTTGGTGTGGTGGTGTGGGAAGGTGCTACCCTAAGGTGCTCACCTCTAAGTGTCACCAATGGATCAAAAGCACTAGAAGCGTGTGTACGCCAGCTATGAATTTGGGGAAGAGCAGCGCTCATTTCCACGATCCTTTCACTCTGGATACTGTACATCTGAATGTGAGCATGGAAAAGTTTGTATGCCAGGTTTCTGTGCATACACATCCTTTTGTACCTGAAGCCCCAGGTCAGTACCAGCCCTCAGAGGTTTTACTACCTGGGAAAGCAGCTAGTTCAATGGGCAAAAACATGTTTTAATCAATAAAACATGTAAAATAATGGCACTACAACTTATGAAGAATGATATTCCAAATGCTTCTCAAATGCCAAAAGCAATGTCGTTTGTCTGTAACCAAAGAGCCAGTCAACGCTCTCATTGCAACATGTGTAGACTGGCAACCTCTCATCCTGCTGTTCCTACACCAATGCAAACAGATTAATATTCTCAAAATAAATAAGTTGATAGATTAATGTATTTTGAGGATATCACTCTGTTTGCATTTCTTGAATATTGGTTTTTGCAGTGTACAAACAAAACTTTGTCCTAAAAGTGTTATCTCCCTTTATCCCTCAGTAATGTTCATGAGCAACTATTTTGGAAATTCTGGATATTTTTGGATATAAAATAATGGCCAACCCCATTTTGTACTTTTTAATTTTATAGCCTAAAAGTAAAAAAAAAAAGTAAACAAGGCCACCATATAACCTTCATTTGAAGCCACTTCTGATGGATTTCTTCAGCCTGACCTTAAATCTATGTAGAGCAAAAATATTTCCACCAACTGTATTTAAAGCCAGTAGATAAATAAATGGTGCCATTAATCACCTCTAGATCAGAGTAGACACTTTAACACCATGATAGTCAACTTGGCATCCCCCCTTATTATACTGTCATGGACCAATAAACATTCGTGCCAGCACTATTCCACCAATCAAACATCTGGCATCTGCAGGTCGTTAGGGAGGACAGCGAATCAGACCCCTTATTCACACAGGAGGGGGGGAGAGAGTCGGCTCTGTGCCCGGACCCACCTAATCTCACCAATGGGAATGCAACACTCCTTGTAATCCAATTAAAGGAGTGTAAGCGGTTTGTTAGACACTGTGTGTTAGTGTAAGCACTATCCAATATACGCTGGGCTGGTAACAGCGTGGCTAGGGATACACTTTGGTCCACAGAACATAGGAGTAGTATACACCTGGAGGGGCTGCTGTGGTAATATTAGGATCAGCACATTTCCATGGTATTTGCTTTGGCCTTTTGGAGTCTCATTTGTACCATCTCAAACCAGGCTTGTGAATACAGAGGGGGGGGGGGGGGTTGGTTAGAGGCTCCAGTGCTCAGAATGAAAATACTGCTGACCTTTGGTTGTTCTTCTGCTGGGGGTGATGACGAAGACAAAAGAGCTTTAAAATTTTTGGAAGAATGTGAAAGGTTGTCCACAAAGTCACCAAATACATCTTTGCAATGTGTTTCTCAGGTTCATAGCAGTATTAGTTCTGAAGTGAAAGTACAATTTAGGCCCTAGAAAACTCAGCAGGATGGTTCCTTGATGTGTGTGAGTAATATTATTCAGGCTCTCATTGTTATGCAGGCTCATTCAATAAGTGGAAATACAGTCATGCATCTTAATTGCCTTTCTAAGCAGCATTTAATAACTGTAGTTTTGTACCATTTGTAGTCATTGCAGATGTAAAGACGTGTTGTTGTGTTTGCTCACAATGGCACCTCCCATTCCCTCCGATCCGCCAGTTGCACGTGAACACACTGCCTCAGACATTGAGGAACTTAATCATATCTTCTTTTTTCTCCTTCCCAGATGCACCGAATTGAACTTAATTAGATGCTACATCACCTCGGTGAGGGGCTGCATGGCAAATCTTATTAAGAAAAAGCAGTGTGCTTCTCTGAACCTCACTGATTCCTTTACATCTTGGCATCTGTGGGAGAAAACCCCACCGAGGCGTATTCTCCAGCCCCTGTAACTAATGACGGCGTTGCCCAGATCTGACAGTGAGCTGTGTCTGTATATTGTGCTTAATATCATAATAATAATGAGAGCAAATTAGAACAATCAATTTCCATGGCTGGTTGTTGATTGGAGGAGAAGGTGGAAGTGACAGGGGGTGATCCATCATCCTCGGCCAGTCACATTAAGGAGAGCGCTGTGGAGCAGGTGGGCCGGGCTGGAGGCCAGCCGCAGCCAATGAAAGGGGACGGGTAGGGAGGATGGAGATCCATTATATCCAAATCAACTGCTAATGTAGCTGTGGAGTGAGTGAAGCACTGAGCAGAAGAGGGAAAGGGAAAGAGTGGAGAGACGGGGAGGGAGGATGACAGCGTGTCGCCAAGACTTAGGACCCCTTCAAGTGGGCTCTTGAGTTTGTCCTGTTCCATCAGGCTGTCAGTGTCTCCATGCATTCTTTCACAATAAATCCACTTCAATACTGTCACTAGTCTACTCTAAAGCACACACTTGTACTCCCCCCTTATGTTAGCCAGTAATCACAGTTGCTCAGTTGTCTTGAACTGTGGCTCACATCCCACAAGGAGTCACTAAAATCTCGCTTCCATTCAACCCGCCAAAGCCCCTGTCTTTTAAACATCTATATCAGCATGCTGAAGCAGTTACAGCGCAGGATCATGTGGTATATGCAACTGTGGAGAATACACCATGAAGACGACGCACATGTGAAAATGCTGATTAATATGTGCTGCTTTTAACCGTCACCCACGAGGAGACAATACCAGCATTCAAAACAATTGTCAGGATAATTAGCCTAACACAGATGCTTGTTCAATCACAGTCACTCTTCTTCATGGGTTTTAAATGTATAAACCATGCAAATGACCTGAGATAGGCTGTTCTATTATACACGCCACAAGCCCTCGCTATCATTCAGCGGTTAATGTCCCCCAGTCCTGTTGGAGATGACTCAACTCCAGCCAAACTCCAGAGTTAAAATATGAAAAAGCGACATTAAGTACATTTCCACCTTTTATCAGTGAGTGTTGGACTCTTTCTTTCTAATCCTATTTCTGCTAAACGATGGCATGGGGCGAGTATATTAGATTTCATCAGCAGCCATCAATCACGGCCACACTTAACACGATCAGCTCCCCAGTTTATTCAGAGTGAACAATGGGGGACAGGCATGTCCCGCCTGCAACAGAGTAAATGAGGAATTTAAATACTGCACAAGAGACTACGGCGGCTCAGAGGGGGCTGACTGATTAAAGGCCACAATATCTCCTTCTCTAGGCAGATGATCTGTCAACGGGATGCAAGAGGAGGTTTATTGAAATAATGGGCAGCTAATGTGAGGTTATTCTGTGCTGGCAACGCACATGCAAATGCTTGGGAGGTTGGTAATTGTTGCAACATGTCTGTTCTCTGTACATGCGTACACAAAACCGACGCACAAACAAAACAAAAAAAACACTCAACACAAGCACACACACGCCGCGTCTCCACAGCACACCATCCCCTAGCGTCTGGTATCAGTGGGCAATTTATCAAATGACATCTCATTCTCTGTTGAGGGAAAATCAAACCATGTAGTTCCACATCCTGATTATGGTCATAAGATTGTTCTCTTCTAAATTATTTCAGTGAGATGTTCGTTTCTTTTCTTTTCTTTTTTTCACGCAGCCATTTATTTGCCAGCATCAAAGCTTGTTTTGAATCCAATCATTGTGTTAATATGAGTAGGTACAACCTGAGGATTAGAACACATGGATGGAGTGGTCTTGGGGAAAGGTCAACATTTTCATTTGCTAAACTGAGGGAAAGTTTGGGTGGTGAGAAGGAATGAGTTGTATTCTCTCATTTTGGAGGATGAAATTAAGCAACATGACCGGAGGAGATCTATCATATAAGATACAGTATGAGTAATTAATTGAAGTGTGTACATAAGGACAGGGCAGGTAAAAGAAAGGGTGAATGTCAACTATACACATAGACATAGAGTGAACTCTATAATGTCATTGTTTTAATTTGTGCCTCATTTCCAGAATGTCTCTTCCAACCTCCAGTCCTGGCCTTCATCCAAGAGGCAATGAGCAACAAATGAGTGTAGACTTGACGTTCATTAAGATGCAACAGGACACACAAGGCTTATTCTGGTTATATACCTTCAAGAATTTACTTTTGGCGAACCTGCTCCCAGAATTAAAAATAAAGACAAGCTTTTTAGGCATATGATTATAAGAGAGATGTCACAGCTTATATTTATTTGATTCAGTCAAGACTTGGCTGAGCAACTCATTATTCCCTACGGGCTCATTATGTGTACATTTCTAACAACAATAAATTGTCTGATAATAATAATAGGTCATTGTTGTATATATCATCAGGCTTTCTTATCCCAAAGGAGCGGCACTGATATGCCATTGTCTGTTCTACAACTAAAATCTATACAGTATACATATGTGTAAATATATATGTATTTAGAGTCATCCTCCCATTATCGACCAACAAATGAGTAAACATAAATTTTACAAAATGTATGATTTAGTATTATCATCGTTTATTGGAAAGTGTTG
>JAPTHA010000001.1:14484352-14495499 GCA_029814585.1 Gymnapogon annona
GGGGGGGGGGGGGGGGTGCAGCAGGGGGCAAGAGACAGATAGATGGTAGGAGGGGAGAGAGAGAGAGAGAGAGAGAGAGTTCAGAGACGACAGGAGGAGAAAGCGAGAGGGGTGAGGAAGAAGAGGAGAGAGGGATGAAGATGTGAAAAAGTAGACAGAGAGGAGCACAGAGGTCCCGTTTCCATGATGCAATTGCTGGGTTTTACAGTGACTTTTACTGCAGCGCCGAGACCTGTTTCACTCAGGGAGAGCCAGTGTGTTCGATTAAGATAAGGGCCAACAAAACACAGACCCAGATCACAACATTAAGAACACACGTGTTCATTCATAGAGGAAAATATACCGTCATGTCATATCATTTTTGTTTTGTAATTAGTGTCCAACTCTACATTATAACCAGTGTTACTTTTTACATGTATTTCACTTCTGTTTTCTTTATTAATGAGTTGTGTATTTTAAAATATTGTTTCAACATCGTATTGTTATCAGATCAAGGATATAGGAATGTGGTGTTCATGCTGTACTGGTACATGAAACTCTCTACTCTCTTTTTAAGGCACCATTACAAATCTTTGTGCAAACTCTAAATATAAAAACTTTGTTTTGTTTTTTTCTTTGTTTTTGAATATGTACATGTGCATGATGAATGAAACTAAAGCAGAGAGATGAGAGCCGCAGCATCTGAGCAAAGCCACCATCTTTAAGGATTGCTATTTATTTCTTGTTCTTTACTTTTTTTTACAGAGTTGTGCTGCAAAATTTCATGGTACACTTCTATGGAGTAACAAAAAAAGTATATTCTGTGGGGAATAAGGTTTCTCTATAAATATTAAGTATAAAGAAATTACAATAAAGTCAGCAACATGTATCTGATGTAATTGCAGCAATATTTGAAATCCTGAATTATGATTCAAAAAAACCAACAATATGAAGATTTCCTGAGACTGACACCCATACAGTGGATATGCATATGATTGCAGTGACCTTTGACATGTCGCCATCCTTGATACAAATGGTCTGATGGTTCACAAGATACCATGTTTCAAAAACTATGAACAGATGTAGCGACCGACACATACTCCTCTGTCAGATGCATCCACCATCATGGTCTGGTGCTGAGCATAAAGGCCACATTGTGTGGGTAGACTTATTCTCCTTACTTCAACTCAGGTTGCTCTAGGTCCACCTGTGCCAAATAAAATTGCTGTACAAGGCTTGAACTCGGACTAACTTGAAATTATTAACATATACAGGATCCTAATTTTAAGATTTAACCTTTTCTGTGAAGAGCGCAGACCAAACACGAAGGTTTTCAATCACAAAAGCCCATGTGTGAGTATAAAGCTGGATTTGCCGATTATTAGTCATTTTCGTTGCTGGATATGATCTTTTAATATAGTCTATGTGACAGTTAACACGTTTGCTCCATAGCCAGAAAACCACAGGACAAAGTCTAAAAGCTGCAATGCCATCAAGGAGTCAAATCTGGAAATGTTCAGATGAAGGAGTGACTTTGTGAGTCCTCTGAGTAATTATTTCCTTTTATACCCTGACGAGCTTTAGTCTGCATTATTGGTAGTTATAAACCAGATAATGGTATTCCCAGATAAATCACCCTGGGTCCTATCACACTGTAGGAAATCTGACAAGTCATTTAATCTAGTTAGGACTGTTAAAATATTATTTCTCTCAAAAAGAAAGTGAAATAGCTCAGCTAGACGGAGGAAGTAATTTAACACATATATAAAGCAATAGCAGGGAGAGTATTCTTACATTTTTTGAGGATTTCTTTCGTTGAGTCCTTTTAAGCAAATACATTTTAATATTATTCCAGCTATATTACCTAAATACGTGATGTTAGGCTGAAATACAAGGGATTACCTGAAAAAAACAAGATTTCCATGTTAAGATGATTGTTTTTATTGTAGACACCTTCTACCATAATACATATGCACAGACATATGCATAGAGGGCAGCCTTGTTATCTATGACTTTACATGTAATGCTTTTTTGGGCTATTGTTAAATAGCTACATTTTATTTGTATTTTTTATTGAAATAAAATGGCTGTCCCTGAATTTTGTGTTTATTAAATTATTTTTAACACAAATAACTATTTTGCTTAGCGATAGGATTCAACTCAGCATTTCAAGCACAAATAACTTGTCTTTTAGTATTTTCTACCTCATAATTTAAGTCCAATAGTTTTTAGCGTTAAAGTTAAACCTACTTAAACCAATCAATTAGTTGATGTATTAGTTAATTACTCGCTTAATTTAAGTGTAATCACTTTACTTTTTTAAAGTAAATTCTACTTATCCGGGCTTACAGTGTAGTTTATTCTTTTATGGAGCAGGTCCAATTTTACATCTCTATGACATTTGCCCTAGACTGTCTAGACCATAGTAATAGCATATATAAATTCCTGGAGTGAGTGGCATTCCCATTTGATGTAAAGTGATCTTCTGTGTGATCGCCAGCACTGAATAAGATCATTGACAGTATTCCTTTTATAAAACTTATTTGAAAAGACTTTTTAAAATATGTTTTATATCCTTGCTGTTTTCATACGTTACGTGATACAGTCGATGTGCAAACACAGTGTAACATGTCATTCAGTGCAAAAAAGAAAATGAGGCTCTCCACACCCAACAGCGACTGAATCTCCTTGGGTCATTGTGTTATCTGGAAAACCATAAAAGCTGCCAGGTCTGCTCACATCCACAGCCTAGTTGCAGTGCAGCTGCAGTCGTGTCATGTAATGAATAAACTATTACAGTTCAGATTTATTGAGGCCTATGCTTTGCAGATGTTGGGTAGTGTGATCATAGGTGTAATATGAATGTGTCAAATATCAAGTAAATGTGAGTCTTTACCATCTATTTCATTGCAAGTGAACCAAATTTGGTTATTGAGCTCTGAGCCAAACCTACAACAGGGATTTGGTTTCTTTCTCGTCACATCTATAGAGTAAAGTAACAAATAAGTGACATTGCGGATGCATCTATGTGTTTGTGTTTCAGCTTTGTGTCTCCAGTAACACAATGTTTCGCTTGTAAAAGTCTTTGCGCCCATTTCTAGTGTTGACAATAACTATGTACATCTAACAATCTTATCTACACTGCAAAAAAAAATTACATTCATTGTATTACCTTGTGCTTGGTCAAATGAGAAAAAAAACCTAGTGATTATGAGTATGTTGTGTTGTATTTTCTAACCCCAAACATTATGAAATATTATATTAGCCTGTACACATTTTTGTTGTTTTGTTTATTCGCCAAGATTGCCACAGATTCGGCACCAAATTGGATCACATTTAATTGGGGAAAACAATTAAGCAAGCTAGTTAATTGAATGAACACCTACAGAAAAACAGAACAATATTGACACACAATATTGTCAAATATGGTGTAATTTGTCAAAAGTGAAAAAAAACAACAACAACAATATTTGGCTGAAGGAATGAAAGGTTTTAGTCACATTTATTAACATTTTTAATTGGATAAGTGATAATCTGTTACCAATAAGGCTGATTCATAAACGCAGTTATTTTATTGTATAAAAGAAGAATCATGCATCATGTGTGTTACTCTGTTGGTTCAGACTTTGGAGTGTCATCCTTGTTCTGTGGGAGACGAAGGGTTAAGCCCTCTGTTGGTTGGAGGAGATAGGGGCTAAGAGCAGCCCATGAATCCTGCAGTCTCTGCAGGCACAGCATGGTAAAATAATTAAGCTTGCCTTTGAAGGGGACTAAACAAACACAACAGCACTCAACACCAGCCCATCCACTCTCTTTGCTCCTTCCTCCCTGCCTTAAAAGTGGACTTTTCTTCTCTGCTTTCTCACTCTGTTACCTGCTGTACGTAGCCCCTTGTGCAGCCACCCTGCCACTCATATTTCTCATCCCTTCATCTTCCTTTTTCATTTCACATTTTGCGGTCTTGCTCTCTGTGTGCCGATTCTCCAGAGGAGGAAGGGTGGGGAGGAGGAAGGAGAGAGGGAGAAAAGGGGCCAGGTGATTCACAGGTCAGTTTTTTACATCTACCAAAGTTGGCTTTCAACTGCAGGGGGAAACAGAGCTGCTGGAATACTTAACCAGTAATCCATAAGTGTTATGATACTATTAAAGCCCCTTCTGTTAAATGGCCTTTAAAAGACTTGACAAAAAGGGAATGGAAAACGTGTGATCTGTTTCGTCATGGGATTGTGAGCTGTTGATGTCGATGTTTTAACAGGACAGACTTGACTTTTGTGTCATGAAGGATCATGTTTTTGTTCTTTTCATGGCTGTAATGTAGAAGCTGATTATTCCTATTGTACGTGTGGAGTGTGTGTGTGTGTGTGTGTGTGTGTGTGTGTGCGCGCGTGTGTGTGTGCGCGCGTGTGTGTGTGCGCGCGTGTGTGTGTGTGTGGGGGGGTATCTGCATATCTAGTTATAACACACATATTGGAGCAAATTCTGAGATATCAATAGCATCCGAATCGTACAAATTCCACTGTTGGTATCTTCAAATTATGTATAGGGAAAACACGTGGCTCAGCATCATATGAAACCAAATAGGATGAAAGTAAATGGAAAAAAAGACACTTGTTAGGTAAGAAGCTGACAATACAACAGAAAGAAAATTGCACAAAACTACTGTACTTACCCCCACACTCCCTCTCCACACACACACACACAGACACACATCCTATCTATATATACAAAGTCCGAAAACTTAAGATTGCCATAACTGCACACTTATGGCAATCAAACGCAATCATGAAACCAAGTCATTGCAGTGATACATCCCAGCGAGCATTGCCTCATCCAACACAAACAAATCAACTAATAGGCAGCTCACACACAGTGAGGCTAGTATGTGCAGCAGGATAACAATAGGATTCGTAAGCATAAAACTGTGCAGTTATAAAACAGACAAGCGATGTGAGCAGAACCCACGGGAATGCTACACATTCTCACCAATTGCTCTTTTTTTTAATCCAATTCTACCTCATGGAGGAGTGTGAGGAATTTTAAAACCAGAACGGTGATCTCACCACGGAGTGGACTGATGGTGATGATGCATGAGGGACATTACGTTTGGCTCCAAAAACTCAAGCTCTTCTTTCCCATTTTTCAGAAGCATGAATGTGAACATATTTCAACGCTCAATATGGGGAATACGTCCATTGGGGTTGTTTTTTTGTCACAAATCGAAAACCAGCCTCAACATTGTGCCATTTATGTGGTATAATTTTAGGAATTCATATCTAAAACATCTCAAATTCAAACATATATTAAATGCAGCGTTATAGAGTCATTATAGTAGCTTTGGGGTAAGATGTACTGTAGTTTAGATCTGTGGTTTGTTGATAGATCCAACAAATCTCCATTGCTACAGTTAATTATCCACCCTTTCCCTTTCACCTATAGTTTTGTTGAGACTCACCACTCATCGGGCCTGTGGATCCCATGGTCCAAATCAATGGCTGGCTGGATAACACTGGTAATGAAAACTAATGACACTGTTACACAATAACACAGAGGATAATCAATGTCAGGGTGACAAACACACAACTTTAGAAGAAGCAGTTTTTATCCACAGTGGGAGTGTGTGTCCATGTTACACCGTCGTAGCAACACCTCTGATCAAATTTTCCTCTTGTTTTTTTAACCATTTCATGACACCTGGCAATGAGTGTTATGGCACATCTCCCACTTTGTTAAAGCATTGACCGGAGTAAAAAGTCACTTAACAAATTTAGCGCATAGCCACAGAAAACTAAACAAATACTGAGTGTAATTGCCATTTGTGATTTTAGTGGCCGCCATGGATGAGGAACTTCGCCACTAGATGTCATTACAGAATACAGACTAACCATTGGAGGTTTACCTGTAGCATCTGCTGCCCTGTATAACTATGCATCGCTTAAAGGTTCAGTGTGAATAGAGGCAGACTGTAGCTGATTGACTACCACCGTCATCCTCCCATATTTATTTAGAAGAATTCTTTAATTTCTTTCTTTCTATTGAGAATCACTTCTCACTTACAATGACTACCTGACCCCTCTAGAAAATGGAAATCATCATTTATCTCAGTATTTGTTCTGTGTATCTTGGGGTTCTACATGCATGAGAGGTGACGGTAATGTATCTTTACATTAAATGCATTGTAAATCTGAAAAGGATGTCGGTTCAGAGCTACAGTGAAAACATCCATTGATATATGCAGTCCGTTCTAAGACAACAAAACCGTTCCGTGGAATACTACACCACTGAAAACTTAATGAGTTTTAAATGCCATTTCTGGGCAGTGCAGGGGTTAACAAAAAAAGGTGGTGGTTCTGATTCTGTCCTTTCTGAGTGGAGTTTGCATATTCTGTATGTCTCTTTGCGTGGGTTCTTTCCAGTTACTCCTGCTTCCTCCCAGTGTTCAAAGACTTTAAAAGAATTGAAAGAATGAACTGCTAACTTTAAATCACCATTTGCATTGAATGCGTCCATGTTGTACCTCGCCATCACCCATTGGTAGCTGGGAAAGGCCCCTGCGTCTCTGCAAACCTCTCAAGGATTAACCAGTTCAGACAATGAAGGAATATCTCATTTCTGTCATAAAAAGAACCCCCATAAAGTTGCATGCTGACATTCTAGATACATATGACAGCAAAGGGTCTGTAATAAACATGTGGCCAATGTGTTCAATACTAACTTAAACATAGAGGCCTAATACCAACATTAAATCATGTTGATATTCAATGACATATATTGATGGATTATTTAGGCTGTCAGTAGGTCTAGGCCAATGTTATGATTGAGTAACAATACAGTTCTGATGGAATTTGGAGAAAGAGGCAACTTTAAGCCTCAGGGTCACCTGATGTATACTCCAGAATATTGAATGTTATGTAACACAAATGTGATTCCAACCCTGTGATGTTTCAGGATTGACAAACTGTGCCTCAGTCAAACAAATCTTCCAGGAAATAAACAACTAAATGGACAGAAAACTGGCTGAGAGTGAAAGCGAATTAAAATGAGACGAGGAAGCCTCGGAGATAACAAACACAGAGGAGAAAGATAAAGAAAAAGAGAAAAAGACGGGCATGGGGAGGTATGATCCCCAAAGGGCCATTGAATTTCCCTTTCTTTCTTCTCTATGTTTTCATGGTCCTCTCACTCCCAGGTCTGCACAGCTGTTTCAGGGCTGGGGGCTTCTTTCTCCAGAGCCCAGATGAAAGAGCCGCCCTAAGCAGCCCTGTAGGTAGGTCTGTTAAAGCCATTGCTCCGGCTGTCCACTGCCCAACACATGAAATAAAAAAATGCACAAAGAGTGAGGGGGGGGAAGAAAAAGAGAATGATGTGGAGAAAGCTAAAGAACAGGGAGAAGAAGAAATACAGGAGCCAAATGATAGACAAGAGAGAAGTTGGAGGATGGATAGATGGAGGAGGAGGAGGCAATCACCCCCACCCCACCCCCCAGCCCTGAGCACCCCCTGATACCAGGAATGATGTCTGCTTTTATTGACTTTGTTAAACCATTTTCAATGCTACTTCCTATGTGTTTACAAGACAGTAAATCACGCTCCATTCGGGGTGGGGGGTTACAGGGTGAAATACAGGGAGGAAGCGTCCAAGTCGCTGGGAAGGAAGACATCTTAAGGCTTAGCCAATGACAACTTTGCGTCTTTCTCCTTCCCTGCCAGTGCTTCATGCTACACATGCATCTTTTTCCTCACAGGAAATGAGTGAGGATGCCACTGCGGGGCCCTTCGTCTTCATCCCCTCCTTCTTCGTGTGTTTTAACAAAGACAACACGAGTGGTTTAAAGGCGCGCTGAATGATTAAAGTGTTGTTAAGAAGCTGCTACCCGTAACAGTTGTCAAAGGTTTCAAAAGGCAGCTTTATTTAATACGACTAGGCGCACCACTTAAAGTCGTTATGCAAACACATTCGGGTTATGGTGAAACTGGGTCCCTTAATCACTTCTACACACTGGGGTCATTCCCAGACAGTCGTTTCATCCAGTTAAAAACTCATTCGAGCTCTCAGCTCCACTCAAACACAAGTAAGTACTTCCAAAGTAATTTTGTGGTGAGAACTTTGACTTGATTTTCCAAATTTTCTCACCGTAACATTTTCTCAGGCCCTGGCATTGAGGTGCTGCCTTATACAACACACGCACACACACACTCACTGACATATTCCCCTGGTCCACGTCCTCTGGCATAACATGTTTATTATCCCTCTCAGTCTGTCTTTACATCATCTCAAATTTATTTTAAATACCAAGCAGGTTTGTGGCTATGCTAAATATATTAAAACGAACAGGAGAATTTAGACGGAGTAGGACCTCACAGGTGCCAATGGGCCTTAGCACAATCGGAGAGGAAGAATTTTGTCTACTCTTATTAAAGCCAAAACACAGTTGGCATTCTATAATTATGTTGCTGAATGCTATGTATGCACGTCTCCTCATATGTAACTAGCTAATACTAACATAAATGTTATAAAAGCAAATTTGTTCGCCTTATTACACAGTCCAATTATGGTTTTAATGTGAATGATAAAAAGGTTCATCACATTATGTGTGTATAGGTAGTATGTGTCATAAATCTTCCATGTAAATCCTGCAAAAGCACCCGGATCAAAGTGTTGGAGCCGGGACACTCTCAGGCTCAGCTCGAGGTAAAATTAATGGTGTGGTGTGGCAGTTAACAGGCACGTTGTGCAACCCTGCCTTATAAGCAAAGCATGAAGTGCATAATTACAACAGGTGGTTGAGGAGTTTTTCTTCACTTTATGCTCCAAAAAAACCTCTAAGGTGTGGACGGTGAGCAACACTGATACCGTATGATACAGAGAATCCCAACATCCCACACTCTCTGTCTCCCCAAACACACACAGACACACTCTCACTCTTACTTTGTATGTCTTCCTCTCTGGCCCTGTTTTTTTCTCTTCCTCTATGGTGTCTACCTTTCCACTGGCTCTGCCTTATGCAAAAGTGTGTACTTTTATGTCTCACATTAGTTGGAGGGAATAATACCTCTCTCAGTGAATGGTAGTCTGCTCTGGGACTTTTTCAGACATTCAGTCACTACTCTTCTAAGAATAACCAATGTGCATCTTTGCCAAAAAAAAAAGTTCCTCTCTGATTTTTTTTTTTTCCCTGTACCCCTCTCTCTGATACCAAGGCTTTGTATTAGTTAGCAAAGACCCAATCCAAATGAGAAAAACAGCATTGGGAGAGAAGAGAAAAGGCAAAAGAGTCAGGATCTGGGGCAAAACTTGGAACGGTGTCAACTCTTCTCATACTCATTAATATGGCAGAACAGTCGGTCACTAGAGAATGTCAGGAGTGAGGCAGCAGACAGTTAGGTATGCAAAATACAAGTATAAAAAATGATAGCTTTTGATCCTGTTTCAGAGGAAACTTTCATGTACAGTCTGGAGTATTTTAACCAGATCTGCCTGACAGGTCACCTTTAACTGAACGCCATTAGCCTTTGCCAAGATGGAGCTGTTTCCAAACCATAAGCATCAGTAGTGAATTGTTGGGATGTCAAAGCGGTGTATCAACTGCACAACAAATGTCCGCAATCAACTGTTTGTTGAAAGAGTTTTTAAATTGTTGGGCATGAATGTAAAAATACCACCTTGGATAGGATTATAAGTAAGGTTAAGCCACTAAAGAAAGTTAGCTATCGCCACTGTCAGAAACACTTCTCTTTTTTTTCTTTATCATTCAATCATTTCATGTAAGTTACTGCCAAAAAGACAATATAACATTCAATGAGTTGAAAACTAAATCATGACCTTTTAGGACAACAAACTGTATCTGGTATCACGCTTACAAAATAAGACAGCTTAACCTGAAATACGTGAGATATTGTTTTATCATTAGTGTGAAAATATGACAAATGGATATGTTCGGTGTGTCCGGCTGAATTAAGGGGGAAAAAAACAAGCTGCAACACTGCAATATGGGGCGTATAGAGCCAGATTAAATATGGAAAAAAACACACACAAAAAAAGGACAAGTCTCATTTGTCTGCGTATTTGGAATTAAATAGAAACAACACTACAGGCTAAAGAAGGGAAAGCAACATGAGTAAGTAAACAACACAGCACAATTCAGGAAATTAAAGCTTCATAGTCTTTTAATAACTTTTAATTCATCAAAATGTAGATGTGTCACTGCATTTTTGACTTGGAATATTGAATCTTGTTGGATTGTCTGACAGTTTTGCCAAATTTCCATCTGCAAAGTTAACATCTCCAAACATATGTACAGTTTATGCTTCCATACTTTAAAAATGAAATGCAAGCCTGAGTTATGTTTAACTCAGACCATTACAGCAGGTTTCAACTATACAGAGACCCACCAGCAAGTCCACTCCAGGTGTGTGTGTGTATGTGTGTGTGTGTGTGTGTGTGTGTGTGTGTGTGTGTGTGTTACTCTGTCTACTAATTGAATTCTCTTTCGATGATTTGTATTCATGTAGTCTTCACAAAAAAGAAAAAGAGCACAAAAACACCAATCTTATCAGTTTTAATTAGGATGTATGTGGATTTGAGATTTCATTGTGCAGTCCCTGTGCATATAGGGGTCAATATAGAAAGAACAAAGTGTTGAATTGTTCCAGGTGGCAAAATCACTTGTTGCAGTGTCCCGCTGGAACTAATAAGGCAGGTCCATTTTCACCCTCTAAATCCCCTGCATTGGCTAAAATGACTGATTTACAGTTAAGACATTGACTAAACTCACACTATTGCATATATATTTTTTCGCTCTTGTACAGCTGCTCTGTGCAAGAGGTGCAAAAGGTTCCCATAGTCTTCTTACAGAGAATACAGAGTTGCATTTCTGAAATCTCACAGGTAAAGAAAAAAAAGAAGAAGAAGAAGGGGGGTGGGGTCTGAAGGAAATGTGTTTTGACTCATTTGGACAATATTTGTGGTGTGAGGGCTGGACCAAGATAAAGTTAGATTATATCACCAGCACTGATTCAGGGGGTGGGGGTGGTGGGGTGGGGTGGGGGGATTAATGCTTTGCTGTTGTCTGAACTATCTTCCCTCTGTACCAAAGACAATATTTAGACTTAGACTTAGACTTCCTTTATTGTCATTACACAGACACACACAATGAATCTGGTAACGAAATG
>JAPTHA010000001.1:14495715-14514860 GCA_029814585.1 Gymnapogon annona
CCTCCCCAGCCACCAGACAAATGTTGAACAGTCATGTTCTCTTACGAGGAAAGCCTGCTTTGTTGCTACAAAAAATGATCGCAGTCTAATTACATGATGTAAGGAATATCAAAGTGAGTGAGCGTGTACCGCACAAGGCTCGGGACACACTTTCAAAAATCAAACCAGAATTAGGAGATGTTTTGGAAGAATGACTGTAAGGGAGAAAGCATTTGTATCCAAGGCAAAGGCTTAGATGTTATGTGAAAACCATTCAGTGTCATGTGTTCACATGGAATACATATTACTTACATATGTAGGATGAAAAAGTACATCAAGGTCTGTCCTTGGGGAACATCAAACAACCTTTAACCTGCGGTCAGGGAATAAGTTAATGTAACTGTAGATTTTCTTAAGTACATGCCAGGGAATTTTTTCCATGTGGACAAATCTGCTTATAGAAAACCTACTGCAATGTAGGTTTGAGTGCTGATACAGATGAAGGTATGAGTGCAAATAAAGAAGAGAACACACAAACATCTTGGTGTTTAGATGGAACCTGTTCAATGAACCACAACTAAGCACGTCTCGTCATTATGGTGTGTAGTTTATATTTTCATATTTCACCTTCCCTGGAGTTGTAATAAATCCAATCACTGATGAACTCTGTTAGTGGATTTGTAAGCAAAGTGTTCTGACCAATGTTCAGTTTCAAATTGGCTCCAGCCTGAACGCTCCGCCTGCTTTCCCCGAGGATATTGACTTTCCCGCAAGTTAAAGTATTTAAATGTAGGAGACGGATGCTGTATGTGGACTGGAGGCAACCACAAGAAATACACGTGTGGGAGGAAGGCTGACGTTGGACTTTTACTATCTGCGCACCTTATAGAGAGAGCATCACTCCTGCAACTTTGTGTCACACAGAAAACCAATAAAAACGCGCTGACACTGAGTGGAAAAGGCTCTTTTTTAAATGAACCGCTTTACAAAATGCATTTCGCGCATCTCGCCGGTGCGTAAAGATTCGTGCGTAAAAAAAACCATTCGCCTTTTTTCAGTCAGAAAAACTAGAGGAGGATTTAACTCATAACCTTTATTCGACACCTTCGCTTCTGAGAAATTGATTGACACACGGACGATTTGATGGAGCTTTTGATGACAGCAGCGGCAGCGGCAGCGACGACGCTCTCTCTGGAGTTTTAGTTTGGATCGGCACCGCAACGTCCGAAAGCACCGATATACGCGCCTTTACCTGCGTGGGATCGTGACAGTTTTGGATGTCTCACTTGTCACGGCTATCATTCTTCCATGTGTAACAAGAGGGGGATAAACTGAGCCGAAATCCCCGTCAGGAGAAACTTTTTCGAGAGCTTCCAGCAGCGAAATCAGTGGAGTATTCATGAAGCAGTATTTGACTTATTACAAAATGAGGCTGAGAACATCGAGGTTAGGTTGTCTGTAAGTAAAGAGATGTCAAGTTGTGGAACCATGTGTGAGACATTGATTTCACGCACCCCGTTAAGACATTTGTAATTTTTCCCCCTTATTTTCCCCTGTCAGGTTACTCCAGTTCACGGCGCTTTGCTTTTACGCACAGGTATACCTCACATTTTCACTTCACTAAACGGCATTAGTGTTACATTAAACTCTATAATTAACTAAGTAAAAATATTCCCAAGTATTCAGGCGCCATCCTTAGCGGCTTCCAGCCCTGTCTGTACATCTGCAATAGGCTGCAATAACAATGAAAACATTTTATTATGAGTGCTATAGGAATTGGCAACAATTCAAACATCTTGAAAAGAGGTAAGCTCCGTTCTAAAACGCAATGGTTAAAACACATGTGGATGGAGTAGCGGCTCAAATGAGAGAAAAAATACGAAGTCAAGAAGAGGTGAAAGATCATCGGTGGTAAAAAAAAAAAAAAAAAAAGTGGGGGGAGTGGGAGAGAGAGAGAGAGAGAGACTTATCACAAATGAATGTGTTCCATAGACACTTTAAAGACCATCTAAAGACAAAATAACAAAAAACAATTAGTCGCGCATGAAAATGTGTATAAATATAATGAATGGCATCACAGAAAAAATGAGGACCAGGTCCGACGCTGTTGTGTCAAATTTGTCTTCTCCTTTGCATCCGACACTGACAGTTTTTTTTTAAAACCAGTATTCACCAAGATTCATTCAACGCTCACAGGCGAAAGAAAATTGTTCACAATTCATGACATGTGTTTCTTATTGTCCGCCAGAACTCTGTGCAGTCTCCTCCTAATTTCAAGCACCATGTCACCGAGCAGAGCCGTCTGTCGGACCGGACGAGCCGCAGGTTGACCCGCACTTACCAGCTTTACAGCCGCACCAGCGGGAAGCACGTCCAGGTCCTGGCTAACAAGAGAGTCAACGCCAACGGAGACGACGGGGCTGTGCACGGTAATAAACCCAACACAAAGAATGACCACTTTAATACCACCGGAGATAGGTACTAAATTCATAACTGTGTCTAAAGCAAAGCGGACCGGTGCTCCAGTGCGCATCAACGGGGACAATTAGTCATTTTCACCAAAAAATACGACCAAGGTACAGTGTTATTATCATTTACATATAATTTCTAATTACAAACACACATGTTAATCCATTTAGGGTATAAACTTTTAAAAAAATATATTATTATTATTATTATGGTCCCTGAAATTTAAGGTTTCACTCAGGACCGCGCGTCATGGCCTGATCGGTCCACCCGGTCACAGCTTAAGGCTCATCGTTTCTATATTTCAGGCGCTTTAAAAAAAGGAAGCAGAACCGTGAAGATAAGAAAAACGAAACAAGTTCTCCTTATAAACACGGGAACTGTTGAAATGAAATGGTGCGCGGCCCGTGATGAAAGTAGGCCTCTATAAATTCTGTCGGTTTTGGCAGCGTGGAGGAAAATGTTTGAGCCAGGACAAACAGTAGCATAACGATTATAAACATCTTTAGTGGCATCACTATTCCCATCTTTTACGGTCCCATGAAAATAATTTATTTCTGGGCTGAGTTGGTGGTCCAAAAAAAAAAGTCCCTGACACCTGTTGTGATGGTTCCAGCAAAGGGGGGAAACCATATTAAATGAAGGCGAATTCTTGTCACCAAAGGAGTGTTTTGGTGACTCTAGCCGTCTTTCCACCACAGCCACAAACCTCTATACCATCCATCCACTTCTCCATGACTGCCCGCCTGTTTTTTTGGAGTCTTGTTTTGTGAGGAATTTTCATTGCTTTACAACTCAATGTATGACTCAATTAATAGGCAGAGGTGAAGTCAGCATCTTCAACTTTATATCCTTTCCTCTCCTCTGTGCCCTTTTGTCTTTTCAATTTCTCTGCCTACGCACAGACATACAGTACACACACACATACACACAAAGTCAGTTTTTGTCATGCACTGGCTACACAGCCTAAGTGGGTGTCACTCTTGTAACAGGCCCAAATCTAACCGCTCTGTGCTTGTGGCCGTGTCCCTGACCACAGTATTCTCACTCTCTCCTTTATCCCAGGTCCCGACTGCATCACAGCACCGGCATTTAACAGACATCCGACACCAAATCACTATCATTTGATGCTATTTTGGAAGCCCTGTGTGCACTGTTGAGAGGAGGCCGCAGGCTCATAAAAGGGTTAAGAGGGAATGGACAGTATTTGTTGTCTACGTGTGTGTGGGGGGAGCTGATCGTGACCTTTGTCTACACAACTCAATGTCCTATGGTGATGCGTGGTGGAATCGTTCGTCACCTGTACACATGCACCAGATCATTGCAGTGTCATCTCAATGTCTGTTATTGGTTTGTCTGTGCAGCAAAGCTGGAGGTGGAGACGGACTCTTTTGGAAGTCGCGTTCGTATTAAAGGGGCGAAGACGGGATACTACATATGTATGAACAAGAGAGGCAAGCTGATTGGCAAGGTAATATGGATTTCATGGTTTTGCGGCTACTTGAAGGTTGGAAGTCTTAGTGCAGATTTGCTGCTTATGGCGACACATTGTTGAGAGCCGTTCAAAGGCAGAACAAATTTGATGTTGTGTTTTATCCCAGCAGCTCTTTGTCTAAGATTCAACGCCGATTTAAAATCGACCTGAAATACAGAGTTTTCACATTCTTGAAAACAGCTTAACTGCGCCCTCTCCTTTTTTTTGCCTATCCTCTTCTAGCGGAAAGGCAGAGGTAAAGACTGCATCTTCACTGAGATTGTTCTGGAAAACAACTACACAGCGCTCCAGAATGCCAAGTATGAGGGCTGGTACATGGCTTTCACACGTAAAGGCCGTCCGAGGAAGGCCTCCAAGACCAAGCAGCATCAGAGAGAGGCCCACTTCATGAAGCGTCTACCCAGGGGGCACTTGCTGAGTGAGAGAAGACCATTTGATGTACTTCCTCTCCCTGTCCCCGTGCACCCTTTAAGCAAGCGGACTAAACATTCCCATCACCAGCGCTCAGGGGGCCGCTGAGTGCTGAAACCACTCCGGGACAACTGTGGATAAACCATCACAGAAGAACCAATGCAACAAAAAGCAAGAGCTCCGAGCAAAATTAACTCTGACAGTCCAGTGCCCATACATTTTTGACTTTGTCTGTGGACTTATTATGTAATTGTTTGTAAACATTGACTATCTAATCTGCTAGTTATTTCCCATTCAGACAGAAGACTTTTTCTTCTTCTTCTTATTAAATCAGGGAACAGTTAAAGTTCTGAAGAGCTAAACAACATTGACATGATTTAAAATCCTCGGTTAGAAGTTAGCCAGCTCCGCAACAAAGAATGTTTAAAGGAGAAGTGACTACAATGAAGCTAGAAACGGCAGCTATCTGTTGATAATCTTGCAGTTGCAGCATTTGACTCTCAGTTGACATGCTATGTTGCCTTTAGGAGGCCATTTTGCAGAATTTTTAACCTGTTTTTCTACATATATGGATATATTTTTATTGTAAAAATGTAAATTACGTCAAATGATGGAAGTATTTATTTTAGAGTGTATATTAAAACCACTAAAGAATCCATACAAGAGGTGATTGGTGTCTGTTTTATGCAGTTGTTTTGGGATAGGAAGCTAGCATAAATTATTGGTTGCACTCAGAAACTGTTTTTTTTCCCCCTTCTTCTTCTTCAAGCTAGAGACCCAGATAACTGAAGGGCAATATCTGTGACAGGCTACTGAATTCAATGTGCTCAGCAAGTGAGACTTGGGTCTGAAAGGCCCAAGCTATGCATTAAAAGAGATGAGGTCAGCCCACCATTTTGGCCCAAACAAAGGTTACCACCATGTAGTTGCATTTCTCACGATCGCACACCGTAACCCTCTGATCAAATGGGCCCTTTGTGAAAGCTCATATAAAAGGGCATGTTATACAATAGTAGGTTCGAATAATAACACGAGGAGGGGTCAGTTATCAAAAAGAAGCCAGTCACACAGGGAGGGGTAAGGGTTTTTTTGGGGGAGGTGTCGGGGGTGCAGAGGGAGCTGAGGGGTTGCAGAAAAAGCATCGGGGTCTGTGTGGCAAAATGTGGCATTGGCTGAAAGAGGGGGAATGGCTGGGAAGAGGCATTCGGGAATGAAAGGGAGGCAGAAAAGAAACCCTCTTCCCAGAAGCAGTTGAGCATGACCATCAGAGGCCAAACGATGGGGAGGAAGAAGACCCCAAACAGAAGGACTCTGCTGCTCTCACAATGCATGAGCTGGATGTCCAATTTGTTAGTTTGCACTTGCTGTTGCAGGAACTTGTTTAGACAACGGCTGCATTTCTGAATTCTGCATGAACATTAAGCAAAATGACAACATTTTAACTGCCAGGATGGAATATTTGTGCAATCTTTCATTTTATTAGTGACATATTAATTTCACATTAACACCAGCTGTAATCTAACCACAATAGACAACCGAACCAAGAATGTATGACAGGAATTTAGTCCGAATATAAATACATTTCAAATAAAGGAGGCATTTGCAAAACAACAGGACAGACAGTTTTGAGAATGTTTGCTAGTATTGCTGATCTTTCCGTCTGGAGGAAAACAAAGCACAATAGTGAGAGAGCTGTGGTTTTGTCTCTGCTTTTTCCACTTGCTCTCTCTGGGTTTGGACAAATGGTCAAAAATGCAAAGAATCACTAGGTTGAAACAATCTATATTTAAACGCCATTGTCTGTCTGAAACTGCACAGCTGTTTTTTTTTTAATCCACTAAGTATTTCTGACTGAGCAGTGTGGACACAAATTCTTCTCTGTGCTATATCAAATATCCACATTGTTCATAAAACCTTGTGTCAAGAGTGAGATTATATTAAATCTGTTTTAAGAGAACAGTTACACCTATTTTCTAACTTGTCTCTGAGGAGCTTGAACCGGAGATCACAAAGTCAGAGTATCCCCTCTGTTGTAAAGGGAAACAGTAACACTAGCTTGCCTACTGACCAGAGTTTAAGTAATGGCTTTCAGGGTGGCCACTGACATGCACGGAACATGAGGGTATTCACTTTACACAAATGGGATGTGCACGTAACGGTGACCCCAGAACGAACAGGGATGAGGCATTGTGTGTTTTGAGTGTTTTACAAGGACATCAATGAAAAAGAAGGGTGGTACGTTATGTGACCCCCGTCCAAACTGCTCCCTCATAGTTTTGGCAGATGGAAGATAGAAAACAAGCACAAAGCACAAGGATAAGCTGTTTAAAACATATGGATACATTTTACTTGCAAGGATTTTATAGTAAAATCATTGCATTTTATTGTACTTTAAAATATACATGAAAAATAAACTATTTCAGTTTTGCTATTTTGCAATGAAGGACAGAAGTTTGATAAATGCTTGTTTTGGTCTGGCTGCATAGTTATTAAATGTAATTTTTAGACAGAAAAAAAATATTTGACTTAATGTGTCTGAGTCAAATATAAACAGGAGAAAAAACACATTCTGAGAGATTAAACCAGGACAAGGTACTTAGAAAAAGACTTCTTAATGAAACAAGTTTAAAAAAAAAAGAAGACTCAACGGGAGGCTCAGGTTGGAATGCAACGCAAGGATTTATTTTCCTACTCTGACAATGAGAAGTCACTGAGTTTTGCAGTCAACATCCCCTTCGCCGGTCCCTTTCATTTTCTTCAGCTCCTTCAGTAGCTCCTGCTCAAGGGTTAAGATCTCCTTGGGTTTTTTGTACTGGACAAGAGAGGAAAAAGTGATTACTTCATCAATCTCCCCATCTCCCTCAAGCACATCACATGCTGAAAGAATGCATAAAACCCAAAGACAAATAAGACACATACAACAGTGTCAAAATAAGATGCAGTAAAGTTCATCAAAAAAGGGAGAGTCATACACAGCTGCACAAAATGTGTTGGAAAGTGTATATGGACTTGTCAATGTTGAAAAGTCTCTAGTGCAAGTCAAAAACTATTCTTTTTAAAATATTTTTTTCATTAAATACATGTATATATTTAATCCCACTTCATATACTTTAAAAGATATCATACCCAAAATTCACCTTTTATACTCAGATTTATTATATATAAAAGACACATTTAAAATGAATTTGTTCCTCTTTGCTGTGTAGAACTTACACTGATGATTAAAGTGTTGTTGGCGTGTGTGAAGCTCAATGCGTCACTGTCCAGTAGCAGCTGATTGCGATCTATGTCAGGAATACTGAACTTCTTATAATACCTGTGCAGACATACAGATAGGATTTTACTCACGCCATAGATGAATGTGTTGTAAACAGTGCCATCTATAGGGAGGACACAATGACTGCAGACAAAAAGTGAGCAACACACAAAATAAAAAGAAAATGTACTGAAGAAAAAGTTCTGAATCAATCTATATTTACTTTTTGTTTGAGGTTTTTATTATGATGCATCTTTCAGATGGCTTCACTGAAACACTGAAGACATCTTTGGGGTAGGGAAGGTTGCGGATTCTCCACTGAAAACTGACCTTGGTGTCTTTGCGCATGAAGGTAGGCTGAGGAAACAGGAAAATTGTTTTTTGAAAATAAAAATAAAAGTGACTTAAGAAACATGCACTTGAAAAGAATATGTGGACCATGAACATGATAAAAGAAAGAATACCTACATTGGAACAACTCTCCTTGATACCCTCTGAATCCAAAGCAGATATGTGATCTGCAAGTGGCTCCCCAACCTCTATCTGCCACTGGCCTTGAGCTCCAAGTGTGCTTTTATGTCGCCATTTTCTTGCTGAAACATACAAGAACTATAATACATCTAATAGAATCCAATTGCTAACGTGTTAAAATTCAGTGACACAAGTGTTTTACTCACTAATGAGCTCGTCTGTTTTCAAGTCATACTCTTCTGACATTTCTTTGCCATCTGCAAAAAGGTAGTGGATTTTCCTTTTTCCTGCAGTAGAATTTTAAAAGTTGATTATCACACAGACACTAATTCAGCATTATATGTAACCATTTGCAAGGGAAAGAATGGATTACATATTCTTAGTAGACAAACTGATTCATGTTTTAGATGTCAGCTATACTTCCAAATCAACAATAAAAATGGGTAAAGTAGAAATTACTATTTAGGGAACTGAAAAGATGATTGATATATCAGCCTGATGCATTTTAGGTCAGATGCTTAAAGTCTAAAGTCTAAACTCACCTAGAAAGCAGAAGGAAAAGCAAAGGGTGGGTTTTGTTACTTATTAACGCCCAAGGGCAAACACTCTCTTCTTAATACAAACAAGTGCACTATAGTCACAAAAGAAAGCTGAATATTTATCATAGACTATGCGTATCTGAGCGTGCTTTCCCACCTGTTTGTTGCCCAGTAACATTAATGTTAGCTCCAAAGCTAGCTGCTAAACTGAGTTGAAGACCAATCACTTGACATGGGTAAAACAAAAATAATTATGACGAGCTTACAAACGGATTTTACCCTGTTGCAAAACCATCCTTTCTTTGTTGCACTCACCATCGTGAATCAATGCTGTTTTCTTTGATGATTTTAGCAAATCAACCCAGCTTTGGACAGCCATGTTTTTCAATGTAATTTCTGGATGTATGTATTACTTCCGGACTCCAACCGTAACCACGGCAACTGAGGACAAAACATTTTATTTCACATAAATGAATTGCTTTCAAAATTATTATTGTTATGGTTATTTAATCATAGTTAAAAATACTTTTACATGTTATTTTGAAATCAAGATGTTATAGCTACAATAACCTAAATTTCTGACCCGGAAGTGAACGTTTTTTTTTGAACGCGTTCTTCGTGTTGTGTATAGAGTCATTTAAACTGGGGTAAGAGCGAGATTTAGACGATTTCAAGATTTTTTGTGCTTTAAATGTGTTTTATTTTGATGTACAGTGGCATAAAATGTATGATATATCAAATGGGTAAAGAAAGTAAGCACAGAACGGTCTAAATCTTTCTGTTTTTGCAGTTTTGTTAGCTTTAGCATAGCAAGACAAACAAATTAGACAGCCTTATGACAACTTGGTTCACTGCTTTGTCGGCAACCCGATGTTTCACTCAGGCAGAGGTGGTGGCTCTGGTTTATCTCCTCACATAAAGGTCACTGCTCTTAAAAAGTCATTCTTAGACCAGGCAGATCAAATCTTGCTGGGTAACTGCAAAGATTTATGCATTTTGTTACGTAGGAAATGTTAAAGATGACGATTAACCATATAAAAATAAAACCCATGCTAAACAATTCTAAACTAGAGTTACTTGTGTTTATAACCACCTAATAAGTAAATAGCGACCCTGTCTTCCATGGCTTTACTTATTTGCCCTCCGTAGAAATAACTGCCCTAAGAAGAAATCACTGTTAAATAAAATTTCAGGGGTTTAATGTCATCATTATAATCTCACTGTTTTAGTTGTAGATATACTGTATGCCATATGGCCGCCAGTACTTCTTGTTTGACACGCCTTCATTCTTGAAGATGTCTACATTTCTTAGGTACAAGAGAGCAGGATTACAGTATGTTTGAGAAGCTGCTCTGTATTATGTTCTGGGATAGAGATTGCTTTCTGTTAACACTTATTTTGACCTATAATTAAATCAATTTGCTGTTGTAACTTCCTGTTATTAACCATATAAAATACATGATCAACTTGTGATAGGTGGACACTAAAATGAGTTAATTGGGTTGAAGTAGTTTCAGATTTGGTCAGCGCTGTTTTTTTTTCCCTGAAATGGCTGTTTATTGTGTAGTTCAGATCTTTTCATGCCATAAATAAAGGTACGTACTGTTTTTCAAGGCGGTCATTAGTTGTTGAGAAAGGGTGAAAAGAGAGAGAAAGAGAAACAAAGAAGGATGATAAAATAAAATAATAAAAGTCGTGATTTGATGGCATTGGTGAAACCATTCTCACTGAGTGCACTGACTATAACTTACAGTGGATGGATGTATACTCTAGTTTGTAGCGTGTATGTATATTTGCATGTATTACTTGTCACAGTAAGTAACACCTTCAATTTTGGTTCACAGGCCTTTGGCTCCCACCTTCAGTAGTAACTATGGAGCCTCGTCATGGCATTATGAAGGTTTTCCCCAAAGTTAAAAGAGCCAAAGTGCTACCAGAAAAAGATGTACCACCTCTAAAGAAGAAACCTAATAAATGTGATGTCACAGGTTGGTACTGTGTGGAAAATAGAGAATATCAGCTGAAGTAGCCAAAATGGCCAGAGAGAAATACCATTTCGATTCTTTGTATGTTATATGGTGGATTGACAGTAAAATTGATTGATTGATTGATAAAATAAATAGACATAGGAAAGACATATTTCTGTCACACTCTCACTTTCCCATTTCGTCAGTTACAGGGAACACCTTTAATGGCATCACTGTATACATCCTGCCCACCGCTATTGGAAATGCCAGATGTCAGATCTTTCAACGACAAGTACAGCAGAATGGAGGATGCACAGAGAGTTCGCTTGGTCCAGATGTCACTCATGTGGTTGTAGATGGCACCCTGGACAGAGACAGGGCATTGCGTTTACTTAAAGTGGACTGCATGCCCTCTGGAGTCCAACTGGTGAAATGCACTTGGTTAAGTGCATGCATTAGTGAGAAGCAACTGCTGGATGTGGCCAACTATAGTCTTCTTTCAGTCAAGAGGTTAATCATCCAATTATTATGCTTATGATTTTTTTTTGTCTGAACTATTCTGTCATTACTTTGTGCATTGTGATTACGCACAGTGGCAATAGAGTACTCTCTGTCAGCAATTAGCAGTTACAACACTGATTACAGTTATCATATACTTACACATTCTAATGCTGTTTTTCACTTAGGGATTCAGAAACACAACATGAGAATATCAAAGAAGATTTGCCCAATGCTAAACCTATTTCAAAGCCTACTGTTGAACAACTCATTGTTGAAACCAAGCAAGAGGACAGAGCGGATGCGGTAGGTTGACATTCCAAAAAAATTCCAAGATTATTACTTGTTTCTTCTTTCTCAGGTCTTTTAGCCAGGATTATTTGTTGCTAGTTTAAGAAAAATATTGAATTCTGAATACAGAAGACCACCAAATACTGGGTAAGTTTAAAATGTTATGGTTTTATATCACATCCTGTTCACAGCCAGTGCCAGACAGCAAAGAAGAAACACAAAGAGATGACGACGGGGTGTCTCAGTGTGACCTGGAAGCTCTCATCACTGGCCTGCATCCTAAAGAGGAGACTCCTGGGCCAAGCCAAAATCCCAACAGTCCAGCAGACTCTCTTCCACAGAGAGGGCTATCTGGGAAGTGGGTTTGTGCTCAGTCCTCTCAGTCCAAGAGTAATAACTTCAACAAGCACATCACAGACAAACTGGAGGTGCTGGCCAAGGCCTACACACACCAGGGGGACAAGTGGAGAGCACTGAGCTACTCCAAGGCTGTCAACGCACTGAAGAGCTACCACAAGCCTGTTGCATCATATCAGGTACTGTAACTGGTGCATCTTCTGTTTAATGCTACTGGCAGTGCTGATGGTGCATATTATTACTGATGAAATGTGATGGTATGTTTGCTTTCTGAGTATTTTTAAAATTTGTTTATTGTTTTAAGTTTTAAAAAATGTCTTAATTGATTTCAGGAAGCTTGTCAAATCCCAGGAATTGGGCAACGCATGGCTGACAAAATTGATGAAATTATGGAGAGCGGCCATCTACGGAAGCTAGACCACATTGGAGAGGCTGTGCCTGTATTGGAGATTTTCACTCATATCTGGGGGGTAGGAACCAAGACTGCACAGCTCTGGTACCAACAGGTGAGGAATGCATATATTCACACAGCAGCTATTTTCTTTTAGATCACACTCTGGAAGGGAAGTTCAAATGTAATAGAATGATAATGTTCATATTGTCATTGTGTCACTGTGACAAAATGATTAGTTGGTAGATAATGAAAATACAAAGGCACTGCAAACCATATTTCTAGTTAAATGGGACTACCATTGAATAAAGCAGCAGTTCCCATTCATCTGCTTTCTTTGCAAATATTACTGTATGATGGACTTATACGATACAATAGAAAGGGTATATATTACTTCCTAAATATCAACTGGCAAATTTATCAGAGCCTGGAATTATTGGAATTTTAAGTCTTTAAACTAGACTCAGATTACATTAGAAATGTTGTGGGATAGATATTCTACTCAAATAAACAAATTCTGTTTGCATGTAAGACTCATACAAATTGCATCCAAATGCTCCAATTAGCAAGACAATTTATCTGTCATAAAGTACGCTTTTCCTATTTTGTCAAGTGAAAATGTTGCCTTGTAGTTGTTGAAGATCAATGTTAGTAATTTATTATTTGACCTTGAATACGGAGTGATGTGGACATTGTTTATTTCAGCTGATGAGCATTTGCTACATTTGAAATATGGCAGTATGAGCATATCATTTTGGTAAAAGGATCTGAGATTCAGTGTCCTCTGTCCTGTGATTCAGTCCATGCACATTTCACACCTGCATCCTGCTGCGTGGAAGAACTATTGTCCAAGAGATGAAAACTAGTGGTGAAAAGACTCTTTTTATTGAATTGAATTGAATATACCTTTATTAGTCCCCCCAGGGGAAATTTCACAAACAGCAGCGTAATACAAAGAGTAAAAAAAAAGAACAGAGCATACAAAACATTCAGTGTTTTTTGTGTTGATACAGTTTATTCAGTTGTGTGTTACATTCAGGACTAAGTGTTTCATTCATATTCTACCACAACTTTTCCTCCAAATTTGTGTTTTAGGGATTTCGTAACCTGGAGGACATTTCCTCAAAAGCCCATCTGACCCACACACAGAAAATAGGTCTGAAACATTATGACGATTTCCTCGATCGAATGCCCAGGGAGGAGGCAGCTGCCATTGAGAAAGTGGTAAAGATGTTTACTTGTTACAATCTCATTATGCAACATTTTGCAATGAAGACATACCCACCCTTGCATCTTTCACCATATCAGTGTTTTCATTGTATGCAGAAGTGGGATACTTTGTTAGAGACAGATTCTCCATCTCACCCCCCAAAATTTGGAGGGAGGCTCAAAGTAGGAAAAGATTTGTATCAGCTTTCCTTGACTGATAATGGGAAAACCAGTCTGTACTCTTACACAGCAGAACATCCCTAAGGAGAAAACTTAGTCCTGAAATTTGCTGCATCTTGAGTCAGCCAGATACCTGTTCACTCCAAAGCATTGAGTACAGTGCTAGTTGTTTTCATATTCTATTACTTGGATTTTCTTTTTCCTCTAAAGCTGCCAGATAGAAAGTGCACATGAGAAAGATGACTAAAGCATGTGTAGTCCCATAGGCTTGTCAGAATAATATGTGATGCCTTAGTGAGCCTACCTCCCAGTATTTGGCTGGGGGGCAGGTAGAACACCACTCATTAGGCAGTGGACGCTAAAAACTAGACACGCGAAGAAAATGGCACATTTGAGCTTTTTTTTAAATAGACAGTAATTACAAAGGAATAAAGAAGTCCCCCAGGTTACCAACACAGGTTGATGAGTTCAGGGTTTATGGAGGTTCTTCAACTCCAACAGCTGCACATTTTGTTGCAGTTGAAATGTCAGCCTGTTATCAATAATACATATACCGTGGGGCCAATAAGTATTGGGCTGCTTAAAAATTTGCAAGTTCATCAATTTAATAAGATAAGAGAGGTTTGTAATTTTCATCATAGGTACACCTCAAACGAGAGAGACAGAATGTTAAGAAAATCCAGAAAATCACATTGTATGATTTTTAAACAATTTATTTGTGAAAATGGGTGGCAAATAAGAATTGGGCAGCCAGTAAAAGTTACTTTTAATACTTTGTAATGTTGCCTTGATTGGCAATAACAGAGGCCAAATGGTTCCTGTAGTTCTTGACCAGTTCTACACACACTTTAGCTGGCATTTTGGCCCACTCCTCTGCACAGAGCTTCTCTAGAGCTGTGATGTTTGAGGGCTGCTACTTGGCACAGGTTTTCCATTAGGTTGTGATCTGGAGACTGGCTAGGCCGCTCCAGAACCTTGATATGCTTTCTACAGAGCCACTCCTTGGTTTTCCTGGCTGTGTGCTTTGGATCGTTATCATACTGGAAGACCCAGCCACATTTCATCTTCAATTCTCTGACAGAGGGAAGGAGGTTTTTACCCAAAATGTCACAATACATGGCCTCATTTATCTTGCCATTGATACGGACCAGTCTTCCTGTCCCTTTTAAAGAAAAGCATCCCTAAAGCATGATGTTTCCACCCCCATGCTTCACAGTAGGTCTAGTGTTCTTGGGATGCAACTCAGCACTCTTCTTCCTCACGGCGAGTGGTGTTTAAGCCAAAAAGTTCAATTTTCATCTCATCTAACCACATCACATTCTCCCAATCCTCCTCTGGATCATCCAGATGGTCTTTAGCAAATTTCAGATGGGCCTTTACATGATTTTTGTGTAGTAGGGGAACCTTTCGGGCAATGCAGGATTTCACCTCATGACGACGTAGTGTGTTACTTATCCACACAGCTGGGACCACCATCTTTGTGATGGTGGTCCCAGCTGTCTTCAAATCATTGACCAGTTCCCACTATGTAGTTCTGGGCTGATTCCTCACTGTTCTCAGCAACATTTTCTAATAATGTTTCCAACTGTTGATCTTTTCTCCCAAAGTTGTTAACCAATTGCAGTTTGACTCATCCCAGCTTTGTGCAGTTGTACAATTTTATCTCTGGTGTCTTTGGGAAGCTCTCTGGTCTTGGTTATGGTGAAGACTGGAGTCCGACCGTATAAAGGTGTGTGCAGGTGTCTCTTGTGCATCTAATCAGTTCAAACAGGTGCCATTCATAATGTTAAGAAGTGGAGGCTGGAATAACTTCTTAAAGAGCAAGTGACTGGTCTGTGAGGGACAGAAGAGTTGTTTGTTTTCTAGCTGCCCTATACTTATTGGCCACCCATTTTCACAAATTGTTTAAAAATCATACAATGTGATTTCCTGGATTTTTTTTACATTCTGTCTCTCTCGCTTGATGTGTATCTATAATGAAAATTACAAACCTCTCATATTTTTAAATGGGTGAACTTGCAAATGTTTAAGTTGCCCAATACTTATTGGCCCCGCTGTACTGTATAATCACTAAAGGTTGTAGGTTTAAGGTTCAACTTGTCTTCCACAGCGCTAAGCAGAGTGACTATAGCATGGGAAATGAAAGCAGTTGCAGTTGGTTGTTTTTGCTCATTCAAAGTTGAGTTTGTTTGAATATGAGCAGAAAAAGTACATGTTTTACATTTTTAAGCAAATTATACAAATACATTATTTCAAACTCCTAACAACAGGTGGAAGTCAAATTGTTGAACACACACACATCTACCACAGCCACCAATTAAACCACACTATACAGGATAATCTGATCTCTTCCGTTCTTTTTCATTTATGTACATATACAAAAAAAAACTATATAAATTACTCACTTCTGGAGTAAAGAGGAAACGAATTTCATGCAACTACAAATGAAAACACTCAAGATCCTCCATCTGCTTGGTGGGAGAAATACAGGAATGGTGACACTTTTCTAATTCTGTCCTTTAGAAATGTCTGAGACAAGACCGGATATTGTGAAAATAACTGGGAGTGTACGTTCTACATCATTACGTACGCACGTACTCAATAAAAACTCAAATAAACGACAGAAACCAGGGTTTTACTTTCATCTAATATACATAAGTGTGATTCCAGTTGGATCTGATTGATGAGTTGAATGCGAATAATTAGCTAATCTGCTTGCAAGGAATTGTGAGACTTCAATTCTCCTTTGTACCATTCTCCTTTGTAAATCCCATAGGTCATGTGGGATGGGGGTACATTTTTAGATTTATTGTGTGGTTTGGACTAGATAGTGGGTGGAATTAGAAAAACATGTCAGTTTTTATATGCAAATATGTAATTCCCATAAGAACAATTCACAAGAAATATTGTAAAGGAAAAAAATAAACAATGTTGAATGGGATGGAACAGGTATACGTTTTTGAGCTTAGTTTTTTAATTGTTTTTTTATGTTGTTATATCCACTCTTGGGGTTTTTATCAGTTCGTCTGTTTTTTAAAAGCCCTACAAGTTCTGTTTTAACAAACAAAATCCTGCAGTTCATTAACCCAGTATTGATAATGAATTGCTGACTTGATTAAGAGTAATTGGTGTCAGGGGAATGTGAACCTTCGCACATAAACCCAGCTTTAATTGAAATTAAAAACGTGAATATTGTGTTGTGTGTGATGCAGTATACTGCCTTGTGTATGGGCAGGTGAGAGATGCTGCTGTTGCTGTAGACACGGGCTTGGTTGCACGAGCGTGTGGGTCGTATCGCCGGGGAAAAGCCACATGCGGTGATGTTGATGTCATTATATCTCACCCTGATGGTGAGTCTCATAAAGGAGTCTTCAGCAGAATTTTACAGATTCTCCATGACAGTGGTAAGCTTTGTTGCGTTTCAGCGTCAGGGAACAGAAATGTTCTTCATCACTTATTCGGAGAACCACTTCCAACTTTTCTCTGTCCTGCTTTTACAAGGGTTTTTGACAGACGACCTGGTAAGCCATGAGGAGAACGGGGAGCAGAAGAAATACATGGGTGTGTGTCGCCTGCCGGGACCTGGACACCGCCATCGCAGGCTGGACGTCATCGTGGTGCCCTACAACGAGTTTGCCTGCGCTCTTTTGTATTTTACAGGATCTGCACATTTTAACCGCTCACTGAGAGCCCTGGCAAAGACAAAAAAAATGAGTTTATCAGAGCATTCACTCAATAAAGACGTGGTGCGTCAGGGTAGTACGAAGGTTTATGGAGGCAATCCACTCCCCACAACAACAGAGAGGGACGTTTTTAATATTTTAGGGATACCATACAGGGAGCCTCATGAAAGAGACTGGTGAACATTTGTCATTCACCATCATCACCCTAAGAATGATAGAAAAATCTAGAATTATGATTACTTAAAACAATGTATCACCAGTTATGCTTAAACAACACAAAACTGTAACAAATCTGCTTCAATTTAATGGCAGTTTTATTTTGAAGCTTTATGTGCTCAGCGAAATCACAAAAAAATCATTGTCTTGCTGTACATTTTTAAAAAGTGAATGAGTTTTGTTTTGATGTGGAAGTCTTTTATTTTGTAGAGGTATTGTCTAAAAGTAATTTCATTAATTAATATTTTAAAAAGTAAAATCATGTTTAAAATGCCCTGGATAAGAAATTCAAATTGGAATTTTCACACATAGATATGATACTTGATGAATAAAAAATGAATAAAAGAAAGGCTGATTTTAAAGTACAAGAAAATGTGTGCCTTTAGATAGGGAACTGACCTTTCAAGCTGTTTTAATAAGGAGGTATATTTTATGAATGATCTGTAAAAAAAAAAAAGCTGCAAAGTATCTTCATTTGTCTTTATTTTCTGTTTCACTTCACACAAAAAAACAGACCCATATAAAACGCTTTGAAAAAATCCTGAAAATATACAAATTGTACTCTTAACATAGAAGAAATACATTATATACAACATAAAAAGGCTACATTCAAGACAAATTACATGTACAAGGTAAAATAGGTGCATCATTATTGCATTGTCCCTTGGACTGAGGGTGGGTTATTCAGTCAGTTTTGGGGGGAGGGGGATGGATATTTTTATCAACTGTGGATAGGAGCTGTACTGGAGACTGAACAGACGGAAAAAAAAAAGTGCACTGGTTGTGAGAATTGAGTTAACCATACAGCTGCTAAAAGAAATGTTCTAATTGGAAAGTAAATCAAAAATACAATGAAGTGTCAATTAAAACCGCATTTTGTGCAAAAGTTTAAGGTGTCACATTCTTACAAAAGTGAAGACTACACCCACAATATGGGAATTGGACTGGACAGGTGCTGTTTCTTTGGGTTCGGAACAGGACTGGAATTCTTTATTTTATGCGATTACTGGATATAACAAGGTTTGGTTTTCTGGGATGATGGGACAGGAATATAAATCCACACTCTGTGGCGTCAAAGTAATTTTAGTTCAGGGACCACATACCACATAAGGAGGATCATCTGCTTCATGTCTTGTACCACACTGATCTATCTAGACGAGGAGGGTGAAACATACAACAAACCAAAAACAGCATGTGGATGAGTGAATATATTCAAGCTCAGCAGTTTCAAACTTATTACAGCCCAATTTCCCAAGCTCAGCCCAATTTTTTTACCACACGGGAAAATGAGAAACCTTGGATGAATAAGGAGGTGCGTCTGAGTCTGAGGGAACGTGACGCCGCCTTCAAATCTAGTGGCGCGGTGGCTCCCCGGTCAGCCAGAGCCAATCTGAACTGGGCCATCAGGGTGGCTGAACGTGCCTACTCTCAGAACCTCCAAGGTTTCTTCCATGACTCTGGAAACATCAGACAACTGTGGCAGGGGATCCAGTCTGTCACCGAATATATAGCCACACCCCCCTGTTGTCCGGATGACGTCAGTTTCCTCAATGCCCTGAATGACTTTTACGGAAGATTTGAGGATGTGAACCACACACCAGCAAGGATTATATCATGACTGTGCTGCCCCCGTCATATGATCCATTCCAGTTTGCCTATCAACCCAACTGCTCCACTGAGGACGCCATCTCCTCTGCTCTCCACCTGAGCCTGGAGCACCTGGAGGGTAAGAACAC
>JAPTHA010000001.1:14514960-14528386 GCA_029814585.1 Gymnapogon annona
TATATTTCCATATTTATTTATTTGTGTTATCAGCTGCCAATCTATGACATTTCGTTAACAGATTCATTGTGTGTGTCTGCATAATGACAATCAAGGAAGTCTAAGTCTAAGTCTAATTTGATCTCAAGTGGGCCAGACCAGACTTTAAATGTTTCTTTGTGGTATAGTGCAAAACAAGTCAAATTGAATTATGGAATCTATACATTTACAAACCATTCTTTCACCAACAAATTATTAAGTGAAATTTCTTCAGTAAAATAAGCACTAATTGAACTGTATTTCATCTGAACTCATCATTTATGCATTTACATTACAGATTACAGTGGATCTATAAAGGCGCGAAAATAGTAAAGATTATATTAGATACCTTTATTAGTCCCCTACAGGGAAATTTCAGGTTACAGCAGCACATGTAAGACCAAGACACACACAGAGAGATACTGCAAATATGATGAAAAACAAGAGTAAAGCCTAATAATATAAATATATAAATAAAAATAAGAAAAGAAAAGAACAGATTGAGTGCAACATTAAATATCAATAAAGAGACATCGTCAGATATATGGTAATATGCAGTTATATAGTTATACAGTTCTATAGTTATACCCTTATTGTTATTTAGTCATATACAGAGACAGTTATATAGTAATATACTGTTGTGTAATAATTATAGTAATTAATAATTATAATAAAAAATAATAACTAATAGTACTAGCGTTGGTTAACAGTACTGGCACCAGCGGGTCCGTGGACAAAATCATAATGATAATAAAAACAATATTCACAGATAATTAAGTAATGACAGCAATTATATAATAATCATAGTCAGTTAAATGTTGTCACTGTTAAAACACCTGTCAGCTGCAGGGAGGAACGACCTGCGATACCTCTCCTTCACACACTTAAAGTGCCTCAGTCTGTCACTGAAGGAACTCAGTCAGTGTGTGTTTGAGGGGGTGGGAGGTACATTTAAAGGTTCAAATGTAGTATATTCAATTCAATTCAATTCAAATAGGTTAGTTATTATACTGTGATTTTTACTGGTCTGACCCATCCGATATTAAACTGTGCTAAATGGGTTTGACGCCCTTGACTCATAATATCATATATGTTATATATAATATCTCCAGTGTAATTTTTAAACTTTACCATTTGATCCCACAGGTCCAGGCTGTATGTTTGACACCCTTGGTAGTGGATCAGTGTGGTAGGGGACGTAAATGTTTTTCGCCCTCAACATGACAGGATGACGGTGGATACCAAAAGTACTCTCAAGAACTGATCGAAATGTAACAGAATTTACAATAGAAACCATATAGGGTGACATTGGGAGGATAATAAGGCCGTACGCTAAAGACGCACCCATCAGTGATTGGCCCCGGCTGTCTCCAGTCAGGTCCAGTCTGACCAATCGGTGAAAAGTCCGCAAAAACCAGTGGCGATCCACGCAACTGAACGCCCATCACGTTGCGCACATGGATCGGGTCGAGGTGACCACGCCACACCCAGTACATGGAGGCAGTCGGTGTACTGGTGGAGCCGCTTGTGTAACAGCTGTATCAGCCAGTGGTACCGACAGTAATCAGTTGCGCGAGCGCTGTGCTTTCTTGAAATGTCCTGTACGCAGAGGAGGCGGCGCATGCACCGGCCCCTCAGCGCAGCAGGGGCCGAGAAATAGTTCAGGATTTTTTTTGACACCCTTTGTGAACAACAGTTTTTCCGTGCGTATGTTTTTGCCGTAGCTGTAGTCATTTCTTGGAGGAATGAGAGGCGTATGTTCAGCTCTTAAAATGGGATTGTTTTTGCACGCCGTCGGCTCTGTCACCCCCACCGAGACCACGGCAGACAGGGTAAGGCTGAGTCGAAAACAAGGCTAGTTAGCTTGTTAACCAGGTAGTGTTAGCTTTAGCTTTCAAACGACCTCCCTAAACATTTATTGGCTTGGGAAAGAGATAGTTTTGTCATCACTCTATCATACGATGTCGACTGACGTTAGTTTAAGGTTATATTCAACTTGTACGAAGCTGTCAAGACGATAGTAACATGCTGTTACTAAGGAAGGCTGCTAGCTGCTAAAGCTAACCTACTTAGCATTAGCGCCGCTAAAGGAAACGGACGCTCGTGAGCTGCGGCCTTTACTCTCAAGTATTGTTTGTGGTCGCTTAATATATTTGAAAGAAACGAGTTACATAAATAACAAAGGCCGTTCTTCAACTGTGAATGGCATCGCATAAGTGTACATAACAGAAACGACCTTTGTGATTGTCTTTAAACATAGTTTGTAGGATCGTGTTGATCAACCTCATTGACATGTTTCAAGTTGTAAATAGTGTTGGAGGAATTTGTTTCTCGTATCTTTGACTTAAATGTTCAAGAAATTTCGTATTTTACCAACACTTGGGTACTCGGGTATTTTGTAAAGACGATTACTACGTTGTGCTCCGACAGGTGTCGAGTACTTGATGGGATTAGATTCTCTCATTTGCCCACATACACAGAGCACTAAGGCTCGATGAATGTTTGAGTGTAAGAGTGATGTGGATCTATAGTCTTCAGTTACCAGATCTCTAAACAATAGAACGAGTATGGGGAGGTTTGGGACTGACTTGTTAGACGGGGTTGTTTATTGCCTTTAACACAACCTAAAGGAAACTTGTCGAAGAGTGGTGTTATACCACCGGCCAGTGAAACCTCATGTCTTGTCCTACAATTTGTTCCCTTTGTGTTTGCATTGAAAATGAACTCCAAGATTTTTTCTTTTAAATCTTGGAGTTCATTTTCAATGCAAACACAAAGGGAACAAATATTGTTCCACAAATCCCGATAGTTTGTTAACTGTGAGTCAATTTGGTCACATTAATGATTACCTTTATCAGTACTTAATGACCCTTTATAGCACAAGATTGCCCCCTTTTCATTCTAGCTGACTTCTAGCTAATGTGTCTAAACATGTTAGAAGGATGAAATAAGTGCCTGAGGTTAAAGCTTGCTCTAAATGGCCTGATGAAAACACCAAGACACAAGGGACACATGTTTGGGGATGTATTATATTTCTCCACTTTTTCTTTTGAAAAGCCTCGTACTGTGCAGGTGTCATGTACAGTGTCGTGTGCAACATCTGTTTATCAGGGCAAGCATTTGTGCAACAACATGGTTATAACATATATATACATGTATAATAACATTGTTATACACATACAATATTTTCTGGCATTAATATAGTGTTATTTCACAAATTACCCAAGTATTATTACATCTGTGTTTTTAACTCTGATCATTTAACATTACTTTGTGCTGATCAAGTTGATTCTTCTCAAGTACTGGGACTGTTTTTGATGTATGACACAGCTCTGGGCTATGTCCTATATTCATTTAACCCCTTAAAACACAGCCACACAACATTTAACTATTAGAACATTTTGTCACAGCTCTAGTATGACGAGTGATGACATTTTACTAATGAACATTTTGATAAACTTTATATTGATATTGCTTTTGTAGCTTATGATAAGCCCCTCAGTCTCAGTGTGGATGATTAAAAAGTTAAGAGTTATTCTCAGACACCTTGCCACAAAGCACAAATCTAGTTATTCGCACTTTGTTTTGTCTTCCTTGCTAGTGTACTTTGTGAGTTTCATTGGCCAGTGAAAATCTGCACAAGTTGAACTCAGTAACCGTCAGGTATTCAGGGGCTGTTTGTCACAAAGTTTGCAGCTGTTCTTTGTTTCTTTATACAGCTGTTCTAGCACACTTCAGAGACACATGCAGAGTAATTTAAATTTTTCCAAATGATTAGTTCATGAGATTAACCGCTACAGTCAGATGACATCATAATCTAAACAACAATTCTCTAAATAATGTACATTGTCATCTTTCACCCTCTCCAGATGTCATACTTGTATGTTTATGTTATGCCGGTGTCTTTTGTGCAAGAAATATGTGACTTATGTCAGAGACTATTCCAATCTTTTTTCATTCCAATTTTGCTATAGATGTCAGTGAGTACTGATATTGTGCTTGTCAATATACGTGTCAAACAATAAAAATGTGTCACTACATTGAAGAGGCTGGGGTCACATGTCAATACAACCAGTATTGACTTTTAACATTGTCTTGTAATTATTTACTACAAATCGTAATAAACTCAACATATATTGAAATTAAGAAATAATGTTCCAGCTTTTTCATAAAAGTATCATTGGCTTAACATGCTTTTAAATCTACAAGTGGCTGAATAAAATTTACACACAGCTCTGTTATGGTATCATTAAGCTTTCTCCTTCAACAAAAATTCACAGCAGTGCTGTTTCTTTACAGTTGCTCCAAATAACTTTACTCTCATAATTATCACAAATATATGAGCTGCTTCATCTGATATTAGTCTATATTCTAGGTAAAAAAAACAGCTACAGTAAAATGACAAATCACCTCACTATAGCATTTGTTTGTAAGAGATGTTTGGAATCATCCAAACAAGGTCAGAAGTGACACAGTTTAGTCTGAACTTTTGAGCAACAAACTGAACTTAACAAAGATTTAATTATCACTTCATAATTTTATAACTTCATAAGCCTCATAATCCAGCCCACTTGAAGAAAAGATGTGATTTCACCATCCAACTCCATTCTTTTCATTTAGACAGCTGTATCCAGGGCTGAAAACAACAACAGCAGTGCTTCCAGCCCTTATGACTTTGTCACTATCTTTGACTCTAAAAGTTCCTAACTGGTTTTCACCTAAATGCAGCATATTATGATGTATTGGTCATATATCTTGTGATGCAAGTTTTTAATTAAGAGAGCAGAGAGGGGATCAATCAATCAAACTAACTTTATTTATAGAACACTTTTCCTGCAGGCAAGTGCATCACAGAGTGCTTTACATAATAAAAACATTCCCACCCAAACCACCCCATACCATGTATCGGATCGCTACAGTCCAATACATTGGTGTCTCTAAAGTAGAAATTCTACATTTCGTCTAAGTAGTTGAACTAATTGACAGTTGTATTTTCTGAGTTAGACTACGATTTCCTATGTGCAGAATTCTGAACTGTGTGTAAGGTTCACTTTACATCTCATTTGGTTAATTAGCTGGGCAGAGCAGCGGGTATTATTGGTTCTCGATTTCTACAGAAGTTTGCATACTGCTGGGAATTAACCTTAATGGATTGACTTAGGGATCTGATCTATTGGTTAGTTGGACTTCTAGCCATATCTGGTTGGTGTATCCCCTACTTAAGTAAAAAACAACAACTTCATCTTTAATTCCTAGATATTTCCCCCCTCATGATATCCAGACATGAAAACCATCATGATCTGGTTCTGTTTCCATCTTAGCAAAAGAGGTTTTGTAGCTAATATTAACAGTTATTTCTGGAGTTTGTCTAAATCCTTCTGCTGGCAAACGATGTAACTTTCAGATAAATTTGGTCATTTTATTTCACTCTGCCCTCATCTGATGAAAGTGGATATATAATCTTAGGGGGAATTAAGGTTACTACAGATGCGTCAGCAGGATTTCATTCTGAGTAACCTTGATTAGTGTGAAAGAGGACCTTTCTTTGTTGCTGGACATAATAATAAATAAGGGGTCAGTGAGGTCTTTTCATGCATCACCTAACTGGCCAAGTCCTGCAGACCCGCACTACATGGATAAACCTTGACTGTGCAATCAAGAATTAACTAAGAACTGTAGCGACTTATCTCCAGGCCACTTCAGTGGTCAGAGGATTTTGAACTTTTTTCATTGTCTGCTCATTTCAACAGCTCCTCATTAGGGTTGATTATTTTCTAACACAGCAATATTTTCTGGGAAGGTAACCAAATCTGTCCTTAATCTAGTAGTATAGCATGAGAGAAGTGGATTGTTTCATAGCTGAATGCTCGGACAGGGCACGCAAGAATCTAGTTTGATGAGATTCTTTGCTTGGTCACTGTCAGCGCCTTGTGCGATGAATAAAAAAAACAATGACACATTATGAACCCGTATGTCCAATTTTTTTTTCAGCAGTTTCCTCTCACTTTGTTTTTTGTTTTTCTTGCAAGAAAAGTTACATTTCAACATTTTATACATAAGGTAGATGTACTGAAGGCCGGTTTGTTTGCATTCAAGTCTGTTGTCTTACCACAGACATCACCCAAACAAACTGGATAACTATCTGTGCCAAATTACAAAAAGGGCTCATCCAGCCAAATGCAGAGCCACCCACAGTGATTCAGTGCTGGGAGTTATCAGAGGTGAAAGAAGAGCACAATGTTTAAAACTTGTCAAACCAGCATTAGAACAGCTGTTGGAAAACGATTCATGTGTTGGCTCAACACTATCAGCAGTTTGCGCTGATCTGGTTGCATTTGTATGACCAGTCACTCCTGCGTTACTGCTGTCTTTCTGGATTTTCAGTCATTCTCCTTCAACCTCTAACTTGACATACAAGAGCCCTGCTGCTTAGCTCTGTATGCCTTATTATTATGCAGCCACCCAGCTAGGAGCTCTCTCTACACTGTTGCTTGGAAATTTCCGTAAAGCAATCCTTGTCCACTGTTTGGGCCTGGATTGGAGTGAGGTGAGGGAGTGAGTGTGTGTGGGTGTGGATGTATTTGTGTGTGTGTGTGTGTGGGGTGGACATGAAGAGAGAGAGAGAGAGAAGGGGAAGGCACAGAGAGAGTGAGAACATGTTTGAGTTTGACTTTTTCTTCTGTGGGATAATGACCCATGGGTACAGGGACTTGTCTGGGATCGTTGGACCCTGGATCATCATGCCTCTTAATCTAGGACCTGCACTGGTAATCTATAGAGAGATAAAATAACCTTGTATAGAGCTTTGGCTAGCTAATCATTAAGCTAGGCTAGAAAAAAAATCATCTGAGGGCTCTAATTGGAAAACTCCATAGACCTGTCTTTTGAGGGGTCTATGGCTGAAATGCTGCCTTTAGTTTCAGTCTAATCCTGATTCATCTGATTTTATAGTCTAGACAGTGTCCTTTCACTTTGTAGAGACAGAAAAATACGGTGGATTAGTATGTTTTACTTTTAATGATTCGGAGTCTTTGTATATTCTGTACTGTTCCTGATCCATTATGAAAGGGGACTATTTTTACAAACGCCATCTGATATTTTCCAACTTGCAATGAGGCCAGAGCAATACTTTTGAGTTAAAATTGTTTATTAGATCTTGGGCAACATGCTGAGACGTTCTGTGCTGGCGCACACTCAAAAATTTGCACTTGATATGCTTTAAACACAGATGATGATCTAGCAGCTAACCAGCAGCAAGAGAGGTTTGCAGTTGTTTACTTCACGTTTAATCAAGTATAAAAGTTTGTCACTATATACTGTGGATGGGTGTTGTAATTATTCTCCATCACAGATCAGTGTGTGGAATGTGCGGCCTTATAGGCTTTACCAGTTGTCTATTGCATTATTCTTCATGTAATACTCCTTGCGCCTGAAAAATCTAATCCAAAAACTGTTTTTCAGTATGATTAACTTTGTAGGGGTATAAAATGCATTTGATTGTAGAGTATTTTAAATCTACATTTGTCTTACAAGAACATATTGCGGCTTTAGTCAGTTGAGTGTAATATAGTTTATTGATCCATAAAGAGTCTTGTTTTTTTTAATGTGGACTGTTAAATTACCATCCTAGGTAATCTGTTGCTTAAACTATATGTAGGAAAACTATGAAGAAACTCAAAATGGTCAAATGAGGCCAAAATATCTTGTCTTTGTTTTCATACACATTTGGTCTCAGCTGAATTATTTCTTCTTAAAATAAAGCGCTTGGGGAGTGATGATGAGGCAGGATCTGACTCATGTCTCATCTTGCACTACTATGTATATAGTCTTTGCAAAATGTATTTTTTACTGTATTTCTATTTTATAAAGTTGCACATTGCTTTTGATCTGAGCACCTAATTTTGTTACATCCTGGAGTGTAATGACAATAAACTCTGTTCTATTCTATTCATCTGATATATGTCAAACTTCAACTATGTTAAGGCTGAGATTTGGTTTTACCGAACGTTGAGGTCTCATCTTATAACCAGTGGGGAAAAAACGACCAGATGTAACATGATTCACTGCTGTAAGATAATAATACATGAAACATGGAGGGGGGCTCTGTTGTTTTTCATGTGTGCTCCTGCATAACATAACCTGATGCCTCTGGACAGAGGTCTTTTTTTATGGTTAACATTAAAATAATATACGCCTTTTAAAGTGACAGCATGTCTTCTGCTTTCCCCTCAGAGCCTACTTCACTGCGAAGGTGTGAATAATCAGAGCTACACTTGTGAGTCTGGACATTGCTGCGGGGAATCTCAATGCTGCAGCTACTATTATGAATTATGGTGTAAGTATTCCAAATAGACTTTGTTCTGTCACTTTTCTTTATCTTTGATATTACCCTCTGCTGTAGAGATGAGGTGTGTGTTATGTTCAAATGTTGTGATTACGGTAACTTCATAGCAAGTGAACGTAGCTCTAATACAAGTCTGTGATGCACTCAGTTGTAGGCCTGTCACGATAATCGATTCATAGTAACAAAAAATGAGGTCGATACGTTTGCCGGGTGCGATAATTTTTTATCTACCAAAGACACTGGAAAATGAGTTAAAATCGCTGTGTCTGTGAGACTGACTAATAAACTGACTCACTCCGCTGAGGATGAGGAGCGAACCCCTCTCTGTGTGGGAGATAAAATAGGTTTCTAAGACGAAAGTCACAGTTTACGATTAGAAACACTTTGGATTCAAGACAGATGAGCATGTGAAGCACAGACTCAATGAATGGCTACGAACATGTGTTTGAAAAGAGTTTGAAAAGCTAAATGGGGAGTTTACGGTAAAACTCTCACCCAAACACACAGAGGGGCAGTGAAGGTGGTCCTGACAGACAGACCACCATCACTACTACGATTATGAAGAACACTCACACCTTTAAATTTTGGTTGTTTTGATGATTTATTTTTGATATTTACAACATCTTTTTCCCATAATATAATTCCAATTTTAAATATTCTTAATAACTACAAGTCTATTTATCTTAAAAAGGGTGTAATGGCATTATTATACCATTATTATTATATTAGTTGAAAAAGGGTGTTAAAACGGCAATATTATTGCTCATCACAGTAATTCCTGGGACAATTTATCGCCCAACAAAATTTGTTATCGCGACAGGCCTACTCAGTTGTGAGAGTGGAATAATGAACTTTCCATTGTTCTAACTTTGGATTTATAGGGTTGCAACCATTTCACATTAAATGTAGCTTGGTGTGTTCAATTGGAGTTAGGAAATATGTTGTGTTAGCCTTTGCCTCTCTACAGTATTGGAATCAATGCATTGTAATGAGGCCAGTATGTTCTACACAACACTAATACCACCTGGAGAAATGCGCCGCTTTACTCTGTAGTCCTTGAAGTGAAGTTCCCCACATTTTTAAGTGATGACAAAGAAACACGCAAACTGTAACCTTTACATCTGTTTAGCTGATATACTAGATAGACTCGTTATTGACCCCAGGCAGTCATCTGAGCCATTTTCCCCCATATTTCCAATTATCATTATAGGTGTGAATCAGATGTCTAATAAAATGAAGTAATTCAGAACAGTTACCTTAAATTGCTACTGTGTCACTTTTATGTGGCTCAGAAAATAGTGGGCCACTTATTTTCAAAGTTGATTCCAAGATTTTCTTTGCATTTTATTTGCAAAAACACACGTTTTGGTTGTCATTGATGTTGATTATAATCATTGTTTTATTGAACAGTTCTTAGAGATGCTCCATTGAGAACTGGCAAAGGCTTAAATCCTTGACTGTTTTGTCAAAGAAATACGAACAAGAACGAACAAGGCCTCTTCTTAATTACACTGAACCTTTGCCAGGAAGCGCTCCGGTCAAAATACAGTGTTAAGTACATAAAGTATAAAATTTCATCTGTTAATGACTTGACTATGAGTTATCGTTATGGATAGAGGTTAAATACTCATTGCTGCTGCAAACTGTTGTTTTGTTCCATAATGAAAATTGTATGAATGTGAACTTTATCTTGTTTCAGGGTTTTGGTTGGTGTGGGCTATCATCTTCATTTTGAGCTGCTGCTGCGTGTGTCACCACCGCCGCACCAAACATCGTCTGCAGCAGCAGCAGCGTCAGCACGAAATCAACCTCATCGCTTATCGTGAAGCACACAACTACCCCTCTGTGCCCTTCTACTTCAGTAAGAAACAGACACAACAACTACTGCCCTTCCTAACTACATATGCATTATGGTGATGGTGGTAGGTTTTCACAATTCAACTTGTTTTATGAGTCCATTTCTCATTCGGCCTGGTGCTGTCCTTATGCTCTCGTGTTTTAAGTTATGTATTCATCCTTTTCTATTCAAAACAAAAAGGTTGAAATGGAATCTGGATGTTTTTTTCCCACACAATGTGTTTTCTTGCTAATAAGACTGCGAGACTTGGACTTCCTTTATTGTCATTGCACAGAAACACAGTGGGTCTGGCAACGAAATGTCGTTGCTTGGAAACCAAATACTGAATAATAAACTCAGGAAGTGAACATAATTGGAACTGTTGTTCCTCACTCAGTATGAAGAAGGTTGGACTATTATTTATGTAAGTTACCATTTGAATTGAGAGACATCCCCGGTTTCACACAGCACCACAATTTACTCTGTTTGCATGCCCCACTTTACAGTAACAGGCCAGTGTGTTGTTGTGTTGGTACCTCACCAATATTGCAACACCATCTCTGTCATTCTGCAGTGATGGGTGCAAATTTAACGTACAAATGAGCTTGTTTGTAAAAAAGATCAGTGTGTCACTCTGAGAATGTTAATGTTTAGACAGAATGATAGTGTCTTACTTTTTTAAAACGTACTGCTTTTGTGTTTTTGTCTTCAGGGTTTCTGCCAAACTACCTCTTACCTGACTATGATGAGGTGGTCAACAGGCCACCCACTCCTCCTCCACCATATAGTGCCTTACACACAGGGCCAACCTCAGTGGCGTCCAGTCCACTGGCATCTGAGCAGCAGGAAGGACACTGTCCCACTATCCAGCCCACTCCTGTGCCCTCTGTCTCAGACAGTCTCTGTTGCAGACCGACCCTAGAGGAGCCACAATCCCCTACCTTAGACTTCAGGCCCAAACCTGACAACAAGCAGGTGCAGACAGCACAAGACTCATCCATGATCCTGGTGTCCGATGGGATTAATAGGGAGGGACTCACTAACCAGGAGAAAAGAGGTGGGGATGACTCCTGCAAGGACCCCCTACTGAGGGACCTCGGTGTGTCTGAGAGCTGTACTGAGGACAAGGATCGCCTCCCCAACGGAAGGAGGAGGCGATTCACAGGAGACTCTGGGATTGAGGTGTGTGTGTGCAGTAGACGCGAGAGCAATGGTTGTAGTGGAGCAGGAGGAACAGGCCTAGAAGGCAGGGAGTTGGAGAGCTTGTTGGGGCAAGAGGTAGACAACGAGGAGGAGGACGAGGCTGGAGACTTCTGCGACAGCTGCGGCTATCGCGCCTCCTTCAGTGTGGAGGAGGAGGCGGCTCTGGGAGGGCCGGAGAGGCGGGTCACACGCTGCCCTCCTCAGCCCACCCACCAGATAAGCAGTGCCTTCCTTCACCCTCCAGTGTGCCTCCTCCTCCAGACCATCAGCGAGCAGGAGGGACCACACCACAGCACCAGCACTGAGCCACAGGGATGAAAGTGTTAACACACCACTGACATAGAGGGAAGCAGAGAGCACTTGATACAGAACACGCAGTGGAAAAGGCAAAAGGCTGGTGTATGTTTTCCGTCTGACTGCTTTTGTAAGTGACTGACTTTTTTTTTATGAATGTGTGCGTCTTCGACAACAGTTGTGGGTGGTGCTACCTGGAAAGAGGAGTCTCAACTAAAAACTAGCAAATGTCTGAGACCACCTGCCCCTCCCTATTCTGAAAAGTGGCTGTCACCTGTGTGTTTTGGCTTATGTACGGGCACTACAAGCCCTTTAACAGCCTGTGTCAATTACAATGTCATGTTGCACACACACATACCATATCATTCAGTGTGGCTCATCCTTCTCATACAACATAAGCTACTGACAGAAGGATAAAGACTTGATAGCTGAAGCTGTCTAGAAGAGGACGTTGCTGACTAGGATGAATACAACGCTCGCCACTGAAAGATGCAAGTCAGTCGCCGGGTTTTTGTAAAGCCATTCTCTGCAGGCAGGAAACGACATAGAAAAATATCACACAGCAGGGATAGTATCAATGGGTGCAATGTGAAGTTACCGCAGTGTGTGTTTATGCAAGTTGATACTGTACTGGGACACTAGCGCTAGTAGTGTTTGGACTGTCCCGTTAGATTCATGCTTCTAAAACGAGTCTTCAGAATGGTTATAAACTGCTCTGCCTTGTGTCTTTTTGTTGCTCTCTATTTGCCCTGCTAGCGATAAGAGTATAAGTGCATTAACAATCAGTTCTTAATTTGCACAAAATGTATTTATCTTTAGAAGTGGAGCATTTAGTTGAAAAGAAATCAGAACACAAAATGCTTAAATTTCATAATATAGTCTTCATTTGGAATAAATTATTCTTTTGTAGGATTTTTTTTCAGGAGACAGGTGTGGATGTTTAGAAGCAAATGCAATTATTCACTTTGTGGGTTTGTATGTAATCATTATTTTTCTAAGTAACAAGCATTTGTTGTATGTGCCTACCCAAAAATAATGATAAGCTTTAGTCAAACTGAGAAACCATACAGGTACCAAAATCAAGGACAGAAATGAAGCTTTTTTAGAGATTACAACTGAAAGGGCAACATTGTACCTCATGCTCTAGTGTCAGTTTGTTCAGTAGATTCCACCTGCAGTCAATGATAGTTTTTATAAAGTCAGAAGATATGTAGTAAATATCAATATGAATGGAGCTTAAAAACTGTTTATATTAAAATGGATGCAAAAAATTGAGTCTTTAGCTCAACAGTCTTTGAATTTAATATCAGTGCAATTAAACAATTATTTTTCTCCCCCTTTGATCACCAAATGGAGTCAAGGAGCAATAGAGACTTTGGTTTATTTTATATATAGTAAAAACCCCAACTTTAACACTGAATGTTATCTAAAAAACAGCTATTGCCTGGTGAGTGGAAAATATCCCCAGAAAAACACCAAAACAAACCCGAATGGCCAACAAAACACATAAGGAAAACAAAAATCTGATGGGGTTATAGAAACCGTGCCGGCCATGGGGACGATGTGGAGTGTATGTCAAACCAGAGTAGCATGTTCTGGGTTTTTTTGTATTGGTTTAAACATTAAGGGCCTGTGCAAGTCAACAAGTAAGATACAAAAACCTCAGAACAACGGTCCAAGAGTAATGTAATCCAAGTAGTGACATGCTTTCATGTAATGACTTGTTCATA
>JAPTHA010000001.1:14534839-14547834 GCA_029814585.1 Gymnapogon annona
GTTTATGCATCAAATTACTGTTTCAAAAATGCCCTGGTTATGGGTGCTGCCCTGTTGAGTCATGTGTCATTGATTATTACCTGAGATAAGTAAATCTATCAATAACATGATTAACCCTCTAACTCTCTAAAACACTTCGACATGGCAACATCTTCCTTCACTGGAACCTTAAACTGTTGATGTCAAAGTGGAAGAAACGACACATTTTGGATTTTATTTTGACATTTAATAATTTTTCACATTTTGTTTTTGCAATACAGGTGAATATAAGTTCCTTTCTGCCACATACCGCCTGTTCAAGGTCCCTAAAGGCACCGCTGAACCCTGTCAGGTCATGTACAACGGCAGCATTACAGGTGTGGAGAGCAGCTTCCAGTTCGACAGCCAATACACCTTCCAGGTCTGCAGCTCTTAGAGCAAGAACAGATTGTGATCAACGTCTCTCCTATATTTACTGAAACTAAGTCACGTGGGTACATTTGAACAGCTTGATAAAGTGGTGGAAGTAGACGGAGAAATGGCCAAGATCTTGAGCAAATCCAGATTTGCAGAGGATTTCACACTGCAGCCCCCTGGAAAGTCATCTGAGCGCTGCACGGCCAAAGTTAAGGTCAGTATCATAACATTAATGGCAATTTAGGCTACATTCCATTTCCCACCTTTAATTGTGTGATTCTCAATCTGCACTTGACCTGGATATCGTTGTGGTTCATCATCATTAAGGATGTCTCAGAGGTCTTTCACGTGTCCTGGAGTGTAACAAGTTTGCACTGAAAAGGGAGTGCTGAGTGAAGATACAAACTTTTGTGGAAATGTTTAACTGTCTTAGGAATTTCCTTCTATTACAATGATTCCCATGCATTCTCAGCTGGAGTAACCAAGCCTTTTTGGGTTCCACCTAAAATTAATATAGAGTTTTTCCCAGATTTAATGATTTGGTTCCTAGTGGGCTTCATTATGTACACTAGCTTCCTTGAAACACGATTATAGTCACTCCAAAACTAATGTGAAATTCTCAATTTCTATGGACCTTTCATCGTATGCATAAGTGTTCAACCCTAAGGAAAACTCTGAAACCTAGGCAGCACTTAACCCTGTGAACACCTTTGAACAAGCCTGCGTTTATTACAAATCCTTTAGTGACTGGATGCTCCACTAAATCAGACTGATACAAAACCACCACTAAGCAAAAGATGTTTTTTTGTGATTCATCATCCAGGTAAATATAGTGAATCTGATGGTCAGAAAAAAACATATAATCATAGTCATTATTGAAAATTCTATTTGCCTGAATTCCAAGTAGAATATCTGTTTTAAGAGTCTGAAGACCTCACTATAATGTGACGGAGCTGGGATGTTTAATTGCTGCAGATGTTTGCGTTGACATACCTCTGTACACATTTGTGTTTAAATACATCTATGGTAACAGATAAGAATCCACCAGTGCACTGATGAAGCTGTAGTTATCAATTCATCAGTCAGTGCTTATGTGTATTGATACTAACTCCAAACTGTAAAACCCTCACTATAGAGCTGTTAAAAGCCAAGTAATAACCGATGAAGTGTTTACCCTGGTTACATTTACTCTGTTGCCAATATATTTAGTTAAAAAAATATTTTCAGACACAGTCTCACTCTTATCAAAATCTCGTAGTCATTTACCCTTATGTCAAAAAATTATTCATCCATAATAATTCCTGTTTTCACATAGCTCTGAAAAACGCAACTGACCACAGTCTGGCTTTTTCATTCCTTCAAATACCTTGAAAAAGTTCCATATCAAACCACGTCTTATTGAAAGTAGGTGTTTCTCATTGTGACCACACTTTTTTCTTTGAAGCGTGCATCACTACCCTACCTACTCTAGATGTAAATGAAACACACATTCCATGTTTGAAGAACCCCAATTATTAAGTCAGAGCAGTATTAAGATTTGCCCCATGTCTTATTTGGACTATTCTCCTAAATGATTACACGACACCTGTCAAAAGTCCTTATGTAATCTTTCCATACATTTGCTCCTTGCATTCACTACACCTTTAATGACTTCTAACAGTCAAATAAAACAGTTACACGCAACAGAACGAGCTTGTGCCCTAAAATTCATACAAATGTCTTTTGGTTTTCTGTTGAGCACTAGAGGTCAGTGTATTTGTAGTCTGACACACCCAGAGAGCCCTGCTGTCTCTGTGTGCATGTAGTCACACACACGTGCACCAAGATGAGGGCTGCATACACTTGCATACCCACTCAAACATACATACGCACACTTCACACGCACAAGGTCAAGCAGCTGTCTTGGAGTCATAACCAGACTGTGGAGTCATGCTGGGGAACCTTGAACAGGAAGGAATGTTCTCTTCTCAGCTCGAGGAATGCCATCTTATCAGCTCTCATGGTCAATCTGAACACATATACGCATCTACAAACACAACTACACAGTTCTCAATGAGAATCGTAATCCTTTTATCACATAGAACACCTTCATATTACTCTAACAGATGTTTCCTTTTAGATTTGGGGAGTAAAGAGGTTAGAAAAAAAGAGTCATTACTGTAAATCTATCCTGTGGTTTAACCTTTGGACTGACCATCTGAAATCGGCACAGATACTTTTCTGTAATCTCTAACAAGTGATAATAGGGATAAAGACTCTTTGGTCTTGCCTCTTCAGAGCACAGCTACTGTGATTGCTGAATTAAACAGCCACCAGTGTTTGATTAAAAAAAAAACACTTAGTCTATGATGATGAGTTCTTTCGGCTTTTTCCCTTCCAAAGTTGCCACAGTGAAGCCAATTCGCATACACCTGCAATAATATTCACAGAAAGACTGTTAACGTCAGATTGCATTCTAATGTAGCAGAACGTTAGGTATATTCATTTTTTCCTTATTCAGATTTCTTTATTTTGACTTTTGTAATATGTTTTTGCTTTTTTGATTGTTGTGGTCGAATGAGTGAATTTGTGTAATATTAAACTGGATGTTGCAAACTCCAAATGAATTATGCCATGGGCACCTATCCACACAGGCGAGCATTGTGGATCCTTTTGAGCTGGCCCCTCAACTGGAGAAACAACAGCCGGCTTCAGCCACTGGGGGTTGCTGCAGTACAAAAGCTGCTACCTGCTGCAAGTGATGGTGGGAAATATGAAGAGAGGGGCTCAGGCATACCTGTTTCTGCTCACTGACAGGTGGTAAAATACACTTACCTTACAACATGTCATTATGTTGGGTGTAATTCATTAAAGACAAAGATCTTGCTCAAATTATTCTTTTATATTGCATTAACAAAACAGCAGCAATCCTTGAAGGGTTTTAAGATGCAGGTATATTTTAATATATAAATGATCCCGAACAGTGTTAATTAATTAGAATGGTCTGATAGTGTCTTGTACGCCACTTTGCCTTAACAATTGACGTTATTCATCACATAGATTGCCTAGAGTATTTGTAATGCACTTTTTGACAGATTTTATTTACATATGATGTTAGCTTTGATGAAATGTTCTAATGAATAACACTGATTGTATAAACTTTTAATACTTTGTTCAATTTCAATAAATATCAGTGAACCAAATGCATATCAGTTATTTCCTATCTTTTAGTTGTTTTAAGCTCCTTACGGGGTAATCTTTTGGGTTTATACTTTTTTTTAAATTTTCTTTGAAATATTTCTTTGGTCTTTGGTCACATCTATTTGTTTGAACTTGCATTCACATTATGGCTCTTACCTGTGATGAGCAGCCACAAGTTGGTGTTGTAAATAAATGTCATTGGTCAAAAAGTTTCTGAAGGTTTTCTTTAGGGGTTATGGGCTTGATTTAGTGCAGAGGCATCAACGTGGTAAAGACTTTAAAGGGGCAAACATAATTAAAAGGCATTAGACATCATAAACACCTTTTATAGTCTGAGAGATGACAGCTATGCGTATGTGTAGATTCAATACATGTTCACAGGAGTGTGCATTATGTCATGGCATAAAGCGGTGCAGTATAACCTCTCGTCGGTTCCTCCTGTAGTAGATGTATGTTAAAGTCACGAGTAGAGTCCCGTCCGTCTCTTAACATGAGGTGCACTTGTTTTGGAATTTGATTCGCCAAGGAGGCTGCGTACGCCCCGCCCCCTGGCCAGCGGTCCCGACTGATTGGCCGAAGCCGTGGCCTGTCTCGAGGACATCAGGGGAGGCACGAGTTGGCCCATAAGCCTGCGCCCGCGAGTCATCAGTGTCGGACACGTAGTGGGAACGAGCAGGTCCCGATGCGCGAGTCACGGCGACGCTCGGCGGAGATGAAGGCGGACTCCGACTGGCTCTGATTTTTAAAAGCCCTTTTCATTCAGGAGGTTGGTTGCCAATGGTTATCAATATGGCAGAACCGTTATCCCAGGCACCCACCGCTGCAAAAATGGCGTCACTTAACCGGGTCCGAGCGCTGGCGATGATTTTCTTAACTGTCACCGGTTGTTGTGTCACCCCGACAAGTGGCAAGGAAGGGTCCGAGGAGACCGTCATCATTGGGCTCCGACTCGAGGACACGGACGACATTTCCTTCATGGATAAGGGTTACCTGCGGGTGAGTGAGCGCTCTCGGGTGAAATTACGGGTCTACGGGCAGAACATCAACAACGAGACCTGGTCTAAGATTGCTTTTACGGAACACGAGCGGACCCGGGCGGTGGGGAGCCTTGACAGCTCCTCGGGGGATAACCAGAGCCAGGAGGACTCGTCCGGCTTGCATCCCTGTGGTATTAGGACTTCGGATATAATTATATTACCCAACATCATCTTAAATCGAAAGACGTCGGGAATAGTTGAAATCGAGGTCAAACCTCTGAGAAAGACGGAGAGGAGCAAAGCCTACTACCTTTGCATCGCCACCTCCACACCGGCCGTGGCTGGGATGCACGACCCGTGGACGGAGAACACCTGGATCTACCACGACGGGGATGACACCAAAGTGATAGTGGTGGAGGAGAAAAAGTTTCTGTTGCCTTTCTGGCTCCAGGTCATCTTCATCTCCATGTTGCTTTGCCTGTCGGGAATGTTCAGCGGGTTGAACTTGGGGCTCATGGCTCTGGACCCCATGGAGCTCCAGATAGTCCAGAACTGCGGCACTGAAAGGGAGAAGAATTACGCCAAAAAAATTGAGCCGGTCAGGAGCCAAGGGAATTACTTACTTTGTTCACTTCTGCTTGGGAACGTGCTGGTGAACACCACGCTGACCATCCTGCTGGATGATATCGCCGGTTCGGGTCTGATCGCCGTGGTCATGTCCACCATTGGAATAGTCATTTTCGGTGAAATCGTGCCTCAGGCCATCTGCTCCAGACACGGCCTCGCAGTCGGCGCCAATACAATATTCCTCACCAAGTTCTTCATGTTGCTCACCTTCCCGGCATCTTACCCGGTGAGTAAGCTGCTGGACTACCTGCTAGGACAGGAGATAGGAACCGTGTACAATCGGGAGAAGCTTCTGGAGATGCTACGTGTCACGGACCCCTATAACGACCTGGTGAAGGAGGAGCTGAACATAATTCAGGGCGCGCTGGAGCTCAGGACTAAGACCGTGGAGGACGTGATGACCCCGCTGAGAGATTGCTTTATGATCCCCGGGGATGCCACCCTCGACTTTAACACCATGTCTGAGATAATGAAGAGCGGCTACACCCGCATCCCGGTGTTTGAGGGCGAGAGGTCGAACATAGTGGATCTGCTCTTTGTCAAGGACCTGGCATTTGTGGACCCAGATGATTGCACCCCTCTCAAAACCATCACAAAGTTTTACAGCCACCCGTTGCATTTTGTATTCAATGACACCAAGCTGGATGCAATGCTGGAGGAGTTTAAAAAAGGTGAGAGCAACAGACACCTGTATTTAACACCTCTACATGACATGAACTCAGTTATTACTGTACATGGAGAAATGAAAGCGTCTTGGATTTGTTTCATTTTTTTTCTCTGATACCTGACAGGTTGAAAATTCACCCGTTAACCCCTTGAAAATCAAGTCACCGCTTGTATGTCACTACATTTTAGGCAGCATACAAATAATTTCAGTGAAACTGTCATCCATCAAGATGTAACGTGAATCCAAAGCCATTTTCAGGATTGATCTGAGGAGGAGAATTTTTCAGGCCCTTAGACGTTTCACAGGATGTTCCAGGTAGTCAAGGAAAAAGAGTTAGATTAAGGGGTAGGAAGGAGGATGGAGTTATTTTGCCACTTTGGGTTGTTCTTATCTGACCTGCTTCACAGAGCACAGCCCCATCAGTAGTGCGAGGTGCACCTGTTCAAGCCTCTCTCTCTCTCTCTCTCTCTCTCTCTCCTGGGTCACTTCCTGTTACGGCTGTGAGGTGGTGTCCTTATCTCTCCATCGCTTCCAGTCACTGTTAATGTTCACACGTTTCTCTCTTTCTCTTGTGTCCGTTCTTTTCTGTCTCTACTTTCCTCCTCTCACTCTGCCCTTCCCATTCATTCAACCTTTTGACTCTTTCCTCTCCCTCCACCACTTACCCCCCCCTGCCCCCATCTCTCTCTCTCTTTCTCTCTCTCTGAATTTGTGAATGTATTAGGACATGTGGGAATGGTGCAACAGCACTGCTGAGGTTATCAGGTGGGGGCATCTTGTTTGAGAACCTGTTTAAATCCCTCTCTACCTCTCTTGTGCTTGCCTCTAAATGATGGTGGCGATAACTCCTTTTGTCCAGCCCTGGAATGCAGTCGTGTGGATAATGAATAACAGCCTCTAACACCCTCGAGCCCCCAGTCTGTTGTGTGTGTGTACATATGCGCATGGCATTTGAAAAATATGTTTACCTCACCCACAGTCAACCCAGTGTTGTGCATTGCCATCCCACCTTTTGTCACCTCCGACGAAGTTATTCCTGACGTTTTCCTGCGACTCTTGCATGTGATGAATGCTCACATGTTGAGATCTGCTGGTTTTTATCCATTTCTAAAGCAGAGTCAAAAACAGTGATTAATGTGCTGTGTATTTACTACAATATTCAATTTACTTTGAAGAGGATTAATTGGGCAGAAAAACAGAACAAATGACCAGCTCCATGACCAGAAATTAGGTTCAGGTTTCCATGCCAAATTAGCATTGCATAATATACTAGTAAGGGAGGTTTGTTTGTTTCCATCTCAGTCGACTATTCACAGACATGCACTAGCAGCAGAATACATACTTAAATTCCCTTGAGTTTGTTGATTTTTTTTTTTTTTCTGGAATGATGCAAGTACATCAGAGGAAGTGTAATAGTGCACGTTTGTTCCATTTTTACTCTAAAATCTCAGTTGTGCAGCTGTAGCATCCGTATTTAATGCATCTCTGTGTTCTATTGTGAATGTGAATACGAAAACAGTAGTGGATAGAGAGAGAGAAGCAGGGTTTTTCATGTACTGTAAACGTTCAATTCACTAATGTGGATATATGAATATTCAAGCATGGGGTTGTGTGTGTGCATCGTTTAGTAAGTATGTGAATAATTGCAAATACTTTAAGTATTGCATTTTTTTAATCGGCTATTTTATACCATTTGTATAATATTTGTGGTCTAACAACACTTTATTTATACACATTCCGTACAGTATGTAATGAAGAAGAGCCATTAATTGCAATGAATACTGAGACACGAGTAAAAATCATACTTGTTTGATTTTTAGGCTGTGTAAACAAAAGTAGCACAGGATTTAAGATAAACAACTTAGTGATACAAAGCCTAATGATGCGTACAAAGACATCTTTCACACTGAAATATGGGTGGAAACATGACATTTGTTTTTGTTTGTTTGTCTGTTTTTAAACAAGTGGAAAGAGCTGAGTATTATTGATCTGTAAAATAAATCCAGTGAGTCCAAATCAATGATTGCTTATAATTGATCATCAGAACTGTTCATATTAGAGTTGCTTGATTTTCTTTGCATAATGTAGATGTTGTAAAGTGGTGGTATGAGTAAAAGCAGTTAATTGATAAAATTGTTCTGATAATATTGACGATAATAATTTCTTTCCATAGCTGTAACACAAACCCAAAGAAACACAATTAAATATTGCACAGTGCAATTTATTCTTATTGAAAACCTCAAAATATTGTCATAATGAAAGGTATTAGTGTTTCTTATGTAAAAAAATCTGTTACAATTGTCCTCTACTGATTACATTTGGTCACCAGCAAAGATGAGAAGAAACTAACAACTAAATGCTTTTATGCTTAATTTAAACCTTTTTTTAGGTATCAGTACATTACTTATCTGTTTTTATGACAAGTTTGAACTTTTACTGATTATATTGTCTATATTGGTTTCAGTGCATTTGAGTAAAAATGAAGGATAATTTATTTTACGTTACATTATACCAAATCTATTTTTATCCAATATGGACAGAATGATTAAGACAGTAAGGTTTGGTGCATCGTGCAAGACAAACCCAAAAAGTTTGTGAGAGATCCGACAAGATGAAATTAATGTAAACAATGTCAGAGATGCAAATATGAAAAACAGGTCAAATAAACATGTAGTAACAGATACGCATCGATTGCACTATTTGTGTGAGTGATGATTTGTCCTTCCACCCACTCATTAGTTAATGTTGGTTGTGAGTGTGCTCCTCTTCATCACATTAGGTCACATCCACAGGTTTTTTTTTTCAGTTTGCTGTTGGATGCAGCCAAGGCTCTATATGATAGGTCAAATGTTAACATGCTGAGTGGAGATGCTACATGTAGGTTATGTAAAAATTTAAAGCCATTGATTTTTTTTCATTTGGTTTCAGGCAGTATTATTCTGTACGCGTGTTCATGTACAACAGCACTGGTGGAAAACAAATTAAAGGCTTTGTTGAAATCCATGTAGAGACTAAGAAAAACCACATTATGAGCCTATTGTGCGGAACCCAAATCATTTTAGACATCACTACAACCAATTAAGCAGAAAAATCACAAATACATTATTTTTCCCAGGTGTAATAGACAGCTGGCTCATTAACATTTTCTTTTGCTAATTTTGTTTTTATGCAATTTGGTTGTTGAATTATCTGCTCTAGTTTTTACAGAATTCTGTAGACAAATGTGGTCATGATAATAATAATAATATCAGTCTGAAATAATGTAAAATTATATTTTTGATTGATAAATGCTGCTTTCTTTATACATTTACCTATAATGCTTTAACCCATGTGTCTAAATCTTCCATAAGCACAAGGTAAAACAGTGCAACCCAGACACAACTTGACCCTAAATGTTCACACGCCAATACACAACACTGAAGCATCTGTATGTGGCTCAGGCTGTCTGCCCTTTACTGCTAATGGTCAACTCACTTGACATTCTTATTATATGACCTATGCACTAAGAGCCGCGCTGATGTGAAGTGACCGGGACATACTGTAGTAATTTTTTTGGGGTTGGCTCTGAGCCAGAGGGAATTCGCCGACAGCTCCTCATGGAAGTCATAAGCAACTGTTATAGGGAGCACCGTGGGGTCAGAGTTTGCCGCCAATCTGGCTCTGTTCACAGCGCACACTCAGTTCAAAAGTGCTTTGTAATATAAGCCATTGTTAATTAATTTGATGCCGCTTGCGGAGCTGTATCTGAAGTCTGTTACAAAGAGACACGCACACATAACAAAATACCACAACATGGAGATTAGTACTTAAAAACAAATCATATTTTCATCTTCCTCTTGACACCCACAGTACCAACATAAAAGACTCCCTGAAAAACAATTAAAACTAATTGTATGTATCACTTCATACATTTATTACTTTATTCATTCACACCGAGTGGATTCTGCCCTATGTTAACAGTTCTACAGTCAGTTTATCTTGATCCTATCAAATATCGTCTGACTAATTGGCATGAATTTTGCGGCATGTTTTTTCATTATGAGTTTTATCATCATTTTAATACTTGAAAAAAATGTCATGCAGCAGGTTTTCCACAGAAGAGCAGTTGGACCACACAACACCTTGCTCTACATTCTATTGACGTGATTTAGAAAGTTGCTTTGTCTAGACACTTTTGGATGTTCAGCATGAACCCTGCAGAGTGACTCACCACTTCCTCTAGTGGTCATAAAACCTGTTAGTGTGGATGGAGTCTGGTCATGTCTCTACAATCCAGTATAGTGGAATCTTTAGCAGAACTTCAAAGCGCTTTATTGGAAACTCTGTGTTGATCATTTTTGGTCATTTTCATGTGTAAAGGTATAAATAGTACATCTAACCCCTTTAAAGTGTAAAACTAGGTTGAAGAAACCAGATGATTGTCGTTTTAAACAGTTATATCTAAAATTTGTGTCAAAACGTGACAAACACATACCAAAGACATTAAGCACATTCCAACAATTCTAAGGTCATCAAAGTGGTTCAGCTATTTTTATTTTCGTAAATAATGGAAAATAAAAATATGCATTGCAACAAGGACAACATAAAACAACATTGAAATCATTAAGTTTGGCATTTCATTGCCTTGTTCCATTGTTGCATATTCCATAATACACATTTCAGTGGACCAATAACGTAGTCAGTTAACAATAAGTTTGAAGGTAGAAAAACATAAACTATTCTCCAGCTACTGTTGATGGTACTATGATTTTTTTCTGGTACTATAATTCTTTTCTAATCAGCTCATAACCTAATCAATGTGTCCCTGTTTACCTGGCTCAGTCCATTCCTAGGTTAGAGGTTACAGTGCAAGTCATCTTGGAGGTTTTTTAATTGAGATTGACACCCTTTGGAAACTTCTGACCCTTTCATTAATTGCTCTCTGTCTGTGATTGCAACAATTACTGTCATCCAGGGGCTGCTTGTCAAACTGCAGGTTTTTACCGCTTAATGAATGAGTCAGGGTGAGCAATTTGGGACCAAACCAAGTAGTGGAGTACGAAACAGAGCTCTCCTATGGTGTAAGGCAGTTCTAGGAACACAGGGCACATGCTTAACTGGAATACAGAGGGGAGTTTCGGTAACATCTGCCATGTAAGAGCGCAGATGGATTATTCCAATCTTCGACCTGTATGTGGTCAGTTGCTCTGGTGGTTTCACAGGTTTACATAAGGTTTTATCAGATGTGTCCAGGTTACTCTGCATATCTTGCTCTTATTTGCTGAATGTTCTTAATGGCTGGTGAGGATTTCTAAATACCAGAAAGCCTCCCTCAGTGCTGCTCGTCCTGAGCCTTTTGCAGCTTGACTGTTTGAGAGTAAGGCCCCAGTGTAATAGAGCCTACATGCGGCCTGGCACGTCTTGAACTAGTTCCCCAATTGCTGCAATATAGGCCAATCTATGCTTAATTCAGATTCAGCAGCCTTCACAGTCTCTTTGCTCAGTACTTTGCCTTAAAGTGAAACCCCCCCCCCAAACCACCACCACCACCACCACCCCCCATGGGCTTTGTCAGTGTAATGACAACAGGTTTGTGAATTTGCTCCAAAACGGTCTCATTCTTTTCTGTGTGTTTGTGCTGAGCGTATCATAACAAATGTCTTGAGAGCACGTCAGAGTGTTTGCCTGGTAACCCTTAGTGCTAAAGCTGAAACAAGTGCTGAGATTAAATGGCATCATGTTGGTAAGAACACTTAATGTTTCCTGATGAGGGACACCCCTTTGAACTCAGTGGGGCTTCTCCTGCCAAACTGCTCCCTTTATCAGAACTAATGACCTCATATCAAAAGGTTGTCTGCGTACTTCATGTTATAGAAGACAAAGTTAGCAGTAGAGTTTCCCCTCATGTGAAAATATAGTATTTATAGAAGCTGCGTGCTGCTAGGTCATAGTAAATGATTTGTCATAGTGTTTTAGATCATTAACATAAACTGTAAATGTAGAAACAATACATTTATGCAATTTTATGGAAATATTGTGTTTAAGTACGTATCTTTCTAGTTGCCTATGCTGATATTTTGAACTTGAGACCCAATGTTTCCAGTTTGTTAGAATTCCCACCTTAACTTTATTGAATCTAGTGTGTTTGAGATCTCATACTCGAAGCAACCTCTTTGGCAGCAAACTGCTGTTGTAGCAACCGTTTCATGGTGACTTTTCTCCATTATACTCTGCACTTACAAATTAAAGCCACACCAGCTGTTTTGCATGTTTTAGCCCATTTAGATTAATTGACATTGTTGCCAACCATTTTTCCAAAACATACCCGATGCTTAGCAGAGACTTGTAACTCATCCTGTGGTAATGTGTGTTGCTAGTGCCTCAGATTTTTTTAAAAGGGTAATGAGTTTTTGGTTTATAAGGGCAAACAAAACAAACTGATTAGTCCATGTATCATCACCAGATGAACACCAGTAAGTTAAAGATTCTGTCTGTTTTTCTAACCGTTGTGATCTCTGCTGACTTGTTACTAAAATATGAACTTAGATACTTTAATGACACTGACTGAGATGCTTATATACAAAAAAAACACAATCACATATAGTCAATCTATAGCTTAATGCACACACTGTACATTATTAGTACTGATGTTATCATTACAATTTCAACTCGTGGTAAATAGGTTTACTGTATGTGTGGAAGTGTATTGTATGAGTACTTTTGGCTGAAAAATATGGGGTGCTGAAAGACAAAATATTACTCATGTTGTTTTTTGTCTGAAGTTTCGCTTCAGACATGGTATTGAAGAGAAACTATTAATCAGGAACTGGTATTTCCAACATCAGTAACCCTCACTCACTCACTCACTCACTCACTCACTCACTCACTCACTCACTCACTCACTCACTCACTCACTCGTTTTCTGAATGCGCTTTATTCTTCGCAGAGTTGTTAAAGATCAAGAACATTATTGCAAAATAATATCTGGAAAAGTTTTTCAACCAAGATTCATATGTATCAGTGTTACAGTATTTTATTTTTTGCCGTGCTGTTTTGATGAAACAAAGTGAAGCAGTGAAATTAATCACATGGTTAAACATTAGTGTTAAGAACAGGCAGCACCTGGGGTTGTGGAAAGATAATGGGCCTTGTCCTAATACACAAAAGTC
>JAPTHA010000001.1:14607850-14622739 GCA_029814585.1 Gymnapogon annona
AGACCAAAGAGAAGGTTTATGGATGTAGTGAAAGAGGATATGAAGGTAGTTGGTGTGAGAGTAGAGGATTCAGAAGAGAGGGTTAGATGCAGACAAGTGATTTGCTGTGGCGACCCCTGAGGGGAAAAGCCGAAAGAAGAAGAAAAAGGTTCATACTCAACCAACTGTCAACTGTGCCAATAACTACTTTCTGGATAAAATTTATGTAGTTGCATTTAGTTCAACTTCAGAAGATTCTGTTCATAACAGGTTTGAAGAATGTGCCAGCTCACGACACAGATGTAGGTTGAATACCTGATACAGTATGACTGACTGAATGCATCAATGCATTAAAAGCAATTGACACAGCTTTAACACTTGAAATGTTCATTGATGTATGACTACCATTATATACTTCAGCAACAGTTTCACCAGCCACAAGACAATGAACTGAAACACGCATCTAAGTTCTGTGAATGCAGTTACCTGAAGTGTTGTCTATGCTGGAATGGCCTGACCTACATACTACTGAACTTTTGTAAAGGTCAGAAAGAAATATCTAACTTACCCCACCCCTCCATTTTGCACGTTCATGTGAAGAGATAGGGGTGTCCTGATTCTCTTGGGTTTGAGAGTGGGCCAGACTTTAGTATGTTTTACAAGAGGCATAACAACTGTTGTCGTTGGAAAGTGATGATTTTTCAGTCTAAATGAAGCTAAACTGATTATTAAATGTTTGCACCAGTATATGTACATTTGTTTGTTTGCTCCAAATATATCTTCATACTGGTAGACTACCTACCTCCCCTAATGTGCATGTATCATTCAAAAAAAAAAAAGCATAATGTCATTATTTTATCATAACCATCCTTTGCATTACTTTCCCCCTAATCTTAGCGAATGTGATGTTGAGATAAAAAAAAGTCCAAAATTAAGGCAATATTCTCCTCCTCTGTGTCTTTGACAAACACATTTTTAATGTCATAGTGTTTAGAAGATTTACAGCTTGTGAAAAATGGGTCCGATATCTCTATGGGTGACTCCAGGATGAAAGAATCAATCATAAGCTCATATCGCTTTCATTACCCCACTTGGAATGAATGGTACAGTCTGTCAATAGTCTTCTAAAGAGTTGGGACAGTGGAAGAAACTAATATTACACATCAGCAGGAAACGACTCTTTAGTGGATCTTCTTTGTTAAGATCGGGTTGCAACAAAGGCACCTTTGCAAAACAATGCTACGAGGAACTTGTTTTGGCAAAACCTTTGCAAATAGAGAAGCAAACCCCGCCATTGAGATGATCAAATATATGTAAAAGAAAAGAATAAAACCCACAAAGAAAAACAGAGTGCCTCAATGCAGAGTGAAACTGTTTGTCAAATCTTTGCATTTTCAGTGTGTACTTTCATCTTAGAGGATCACATAGCATATGGTAACAAAACATACTATTTCCAACGTGCCAGACTCATACCTGACAGATCACTGAATGTATCTACAGGAACAAGTAACAGCAACCAAACATTTCCAAGTCGCTTCAATGATGATTCAAAGACGACTTGCTTTTTCCTTTTTTTTTTGCAATTGCCTTGAATAAAGCTTTAGTTACTGAACAACTCAGTCAGGTATGAAATTACATGTTATTTGATCATAAATAGACCAATTAAACCAATGTCTTCACTAGCAATTCCACAGAGTGCTTTGTAACCAGTTCATCTACACCCAACAATCACCAGCTCTTATCCTGCGAACTGGGATTAGGTTTTGTCAGAGGTTGCAGGTCACACGACCGTAATGTAAACGCTGCAATGTACACTGAAGCTGAGATTACACAGTAAACAAAGTTTCAGTGAGGGCATCATAGAGTCTGGGGAGTTCACTCACATTACACAACATGAACATGCAGCTAAAACATCTACTTAAGACTCCTCGATGCTGCCTCAGTATGTTGACAACAGCCTGTTCTCACTCTTCAGTAACCTGAGGACCCCCACACTCACTCACACAGACAGACACACTGCCCTTCACTATTCAAAGGATCAACAAAGAGCTGGATGTTCTGCACATAAAGCCACATAGAAACAGGATCAGGTGTGAAAATGACAAACTCACTCAACTTTCAGCAGCAGCTCTAATGAGGCCTGCCAAGGCGGAGGAGTCTGCACCCAGTCACTAAAAACATCGAGTGATGCAGGGCTCTGAGCGGCTGGCAGTGGATTAAACTGTTATCGGACACCGGGATGAGAATATGTCAGATGTTATAAATATGAAACCAAGAATGTGCTTGTGTTGTTGCCTGTTTTCTATACTTGTGGTGGGGCAATTGGAGGCCTCTGGAGGGGAAGAAATACTGGCTGATGAGGCAAACAGGAAAACATCTGTGTCCGACTCTGCAAATTGTGAGAATATGTACTTTTGTAAAATACCAAGCTATATAGAGAGATGAACTCCCACTTTTTTGTGGTCCTAGTGTTGCTTTTGGAGTTTGCCAGTTTGGATTGGTTCAAATTGCAAACCCTGTAAGAACTGGTTTGCTTTCCCAGAGGCGAGAACATTAAATAGCAAAGAATGGGTCATGACCCATTGTTGGGTCAAACAGCTTGTTTGGACCACCAGACAAATTTGCATTTCCAAGCAACTGGAGTGTTTGTTTTACTGACAAAGGGAAAAACAAAAACTTTATTTATATTCTCAGTCCATTTTTTTTTCTTTTATTTCCCCTGTCCACTATAACTGTACTGGGTTGATCCACAAGAGGGATTTGAACCTTAGATCAATATTCCCTCAATTAGTTGGATTTTATTATTATTTAGATGTTACCTTATGGGAGAATCAAGTGTTTCCACAGGTGTATAGCTTTCGAGGTAAATATTTTAAGGTGAGAAGGAAATGACAAAGCATTTCTGACTGCAGAAACACCTTAGAATTCTCTTATTGTCATTATATTACTGTAAATACTTACATACTTTACAAATCTGCAACTCCAGCAACACTAGAGCACCTTTGAGCAGCCAGCTGCTGATTCAAGTGGTGATTTTTTCCTCCTTCTTCTTCTTCTTCAGAATTAGGGACCACAAACAGCACTAGTTGTGTGGTGTTTAAATGGCTGTCACAAACTCTTAGTTGGTCTAGATAGTCTTAATAATCCTACTATGAGTTCATGATAGAAGCAGCTCTAGTTTTTAAACTAGCAAAATGGTAAGAATCATTTTGTCTGCAGTCAAAATGCGAACATGTTGTTAGACATTAGGCTCTGAACCAAATCTAAATCCAAGTCTCAAACATAATGTTCCAGCACCATAATCATGTCATGTCTTGCAGTTGTGCCCTTCCTCCCACCCCTCAGATTCACCCCCTGCGATCCCCCAGCAAACCAAGACTCAGTGCAGTGGAATACACCAATGAAATCGCCTTCTTTCCTTCCTTCCCTCCCTCCCTGTTGCTGTTTGACATTGTCATATCAAAACTCTACAACAGAAACGCATTTTAAGAGTGGTTTCCCCTCTGTCACTTTTGTGGTCACCACTTTCTTTATCTTTAGTTCAGTAGAAGACTCACTGCATGTATTGATCTAGGGAAAGTGTACAAAGCAAGGTGTACAAAATCAGGTAAACCATAACTCAGACAATTTTAGTTCTAAAAGGTATGAAGAGGCTGACCAACAAAGACGGTTAGTTTACCATCAGACTTTATTAGCCGCAGTTAGGACCATTCCTGAAAACAGTAATCATGCTGAAAAATCTTGCATTATACCAATAAAAACCCACTTTACTTTAAAACAACATGCACCCTGCAAAAACCTCTAGCTAGACACACGACACCCAAGACACACAGGGTATACCTTTCATGAGTAATTCTAGATAGGCTTTACTTGAGATCCATGAACACTTGAACTGTGGTGGCTCGGCTCATTATTATCTCGGTTTTCTGTCTTTTTTTTGGGTCAACAAATTTTGTCAATATTATTATTAAAACCTGATGTTAAAGCATTTTCTGCTTTGGTTGGAAATGGTTGTTTATAATGTCACTGACTTTCTGTTTGCATTTCTGTTTTAAGGGAGTCAGTCCTCCCATGCTCTAACTCTATGCTCAGATTTCTCACAGTGTCATTTAGCACATATACACATATGTGATGCTAGCTTCTACTTCAGCCAGAGGTGAGAGGCGGCCTTAGCTTCGGGGACTCGGATGATATTGTCGCAAGAATAATTATACTCTCATTACTCTGCTTGCTGGGATGTGTGGTGTCTCTGTCCAGTTTATAGGTCGGGTCACCTCAGGCCTGCGTGTAATACACACCCCTCACACAAGGTAAACAACCGAGACCCATCTACTAATAGACCACTCAACTAAAATCATATGAAGTGTCTCATACACACACACCTCATATCTAAACCATGTCAGAAGCTTAAACCTCAACTGCCTTAATTTATATGTAGGTGCAATTACAGTATACAAATATAGCCCATTGTCACAGATTAGTGTGACTCTACCAAGCATAATGTGGAAAAATTAGAAAACTCTAACATGGCCTGAGGGATCCACATTCCAGCCAAAAGTCTGCTGGAAAACTAGGACAAAACTGTGCGTATCTCTGTATGCAATTTGTGCCTACATGTGTGTTGGGGCAACAATCTGCAAGTCGATACGTGCTCCTCTTATCGAACAGATGAACCAGTGTTGATTTAGTCTATCAGTCTTACAAAATATATGTCATGCATGTATTTCGTAATGTAAAGCTGCTAGCGCTTTGTGTCCAATGTGTATTTGAATAAGGAAATAAAAAGCTGCAACCTGGAATCAGAAATAACAGCAGCAACGTAACAGTTTTGCCCTACTTTTCAGCAGAATTCTTAAAATTGAGACTTATATTAGTTCTTTATGGGTTTTTTAACCAATCATTATCAATCAGTAATAACTGTTCTTGTATAACGCAGACAATACACCAGATAAATAAAAAACTTATTATTACGTTAATACATTAAAGACATTTGAACATGCTAAAGAAATAGGTTTACTTAGCTGGTGATAAATGGCTGTGTAGTTGAAGTGACTGAAGTAGTTGAAGTGAATGCCTGAAGTTGTTGAAGAGTTTAGTCAATAGCGTGGACTCTACACTATACTGAACAATCTACACTGTATTTTAAATATAATTAGGTCAGTAGTATAAGAAATAATTTGACAATATTTTTCTATATTGAACAATATTTGTATTTCTCAAAAATGATCACAGTGACAATTTGAACAGTATTTTTCCTGTTTTGAAACAATATAACATAAAAAGCCTTGTTTGAACTATCTCTGTAGATACTGCATGTAGATTTCTGAGATTACAAGGTACAGTGAATGCATCTTCATGTCCTACTTTGTGTCCATGTCGAATTCAGCAACAACACTACAGAAGCAGCATGTGTAAACCAGAATAACACGCAGTACAGATTCTCAGCATTACATTACATTTGTTATTTTCAGGATTTCCCCTATATGCATGCAGCACCACAGCAAAAAAGTAAAATAAATAAACAACACGTTTGAGGTAACGCAATGTGCTGAATTTTATTACATGTAGTTAGCTGCTAATTTGATATTGCTTTAGGTATCATAACACAACCTCCTCTCTCACTACCCTCTCTGCCTACACTGATGCCACCAATCTGGAATATAGAATGAAAAGCATTCATTCAAGAACCACTCATACTGTAGCGGTCTAGATCTTAGGTTAGAAAGTGTATTTGATAGGTGCTACTTGCTGTGTTGCAATTTGGTTGCTATATTGCTCCTGATGTGACATCGTCAACTCTTGGTGGCAACTTCAAATCCTGAAGTAACTGGTTTTGATGAGGATCTACAAGCAACACTCTTCCACTAAGAAGCAAACAATCTTGGTATAAATATACATTCCTAGCCTACAGACATAGGTGTCAGGGTTAGCATTGTTGAGATTTTGTTTGTGAAAGAAACTGATTGCCTACATACATGATGCCTATCTCTTCAGCTCAGAACAGACTAATAGCTACTTTGCAGACTTTTCCTCCGGGGGCATTCTTCCCCGGATGCCTCTAGCGTTGCTAGATGACTGACATAGCACCACTGGGAGCCACTGCATTTTACTTCAAACAGTAATTTGTGGGTGGGGTGAAAGGTCTTCTGCGATTTACATATATAAAACTATGATAGGCTGTTCATCATTCCATACTGAATGTGTGCAAGATTAGTCATCGTTATTGACATACAGTACATTTTATCACAACCCTGTTTTGAGATGGTTATATCATCTAGCAGTGATAGTGGGTCATCACAGATATTGATTTAAGACAATAAATTATCTATTGACCAGAATGAGAGTATGTGTAAGGTGTGAAGAAAGTACACATTGTATTATTACATGTTCAGTGGCCCCTGTTAATGCAGAGAGCCACAGTTAAACACCAGTAGTGATATGAAGTTGGCAGCTCCCTAGACCCCCTGGTCTGTAGTCAAAACCTGAATGAACACCTTCCAGAGATACATGATATCTAGTCTTCAAACAAACATTAACACTTGGTTATGATCTCCCATAAAGAGAGCCATGTCAACAGCTGAGCGCCCATAAAATCTCCTGCACTGAGCAGAGATTGAGCTGAATGGCTAGAGAGGGACTACAAGTGATCCCCGTTCTCAAGGGAGCCATCACTGGTGAACTCAACAAACAAACGTGACCTGATTCTCAAAGTCAGGGAAGATATATTTTTAGAGATGGGGACTAAAAACTGGAGCTGAGTTATGATACAAAGCGGTTTGAGAAATCAAGAAAATTTTAGTTTAGTTACTGGTTAGTAAAAGGGCATAAAAGTGCTAACAGCTTTTCAAAATTATGTTCGACATTTTATTATGTGTGTGAGATATTGTGGATTTCAAAATATCACATAGTGACCTACAGAATATGTACTGGACGATAAGCTGCAGATTTGAACACAGGGTAATGTGTTCAAATAAAGAAATGTAGAAGGGATACAGAGCATAACATCGTTCATGTTGATAATAACAATAATGGATTACATTTATATACCACCTTTCCAAGCACGTACAATGGATCCATTATTCACGCACTCACAGATTCACACTCTGGTTGTGGTGAACTACATTTGTAGCCACAGCTGCCCTGGGGAAGGCTGATGGGAAGCGCCTGACCAACGGCCCCTTAGACCACCACCAAACATTCACACGCAATCATACTGCAGTGTGCATAACAGCACTAACAGCACTGGAAGCAAGATGGGCCAAGTGTCTTGCCCTAGTACACAATTAGGATAGAGCAGGAATTCAACTACCAACCCATCAGTTACTGGATGACCACTCTACCTCCTGAGCCACACCCACCCAGATGTTAATATTACCAGTTTCAGTAAACACACACTTGATTTCAAGATGTAAAAGCATTAAAATAAGGAAGATATTCTCAATACTACTGCGTTATAATTAACTTAACCTGAACCTCCAGTGACATACATCTTTGGACTCGTCTGCATAATTAACGATGGCCTATGTAAACCGAGGAGCTGCTTCAACATCTTTAACATCTGTAATGAATAATTCAGACAGATCTAATGAATGTTATTATTTTGTAGTGTTAGTGTTATTTTGTAGAGTACTATTTTAAAGTCTTTTGTTTGGCTGACTCAGCACTTCTTTTCTACTAAATAATCAACTTTTAGTACATTTGTACATCAATAAAATGAATAAATAATCAGTTTGTTATCACTCACTTTGGACATTGTGCTGAATGTGTATTGCACTTACCTGCTAAGGTGTAATCCATATCAAAACCAAAGCATTTAATCTTCTCCATGGCCAAGCTTCTGTTGACAAACACTCTACAGAGAAAACATGTTAAGAGAAACGTTTTAGTTCCGAATCACTCCTCAACGTGAGAAAGATTTGTTCCTGCAAAGACAAAACCAGGAACTGGCGTGAAGGTGAGAAAGGGGGTCTATAGGAGGTTTACTTATCAGCAATGACGAGCTGCTGTTGGAAAATGTACAGCCTCTGATCAAATGGAATTAGATCAACCATTGTTTTAAATAGCTACAAATATGAATAGACATCTGTCTAGATGTATGTTTCAGCTGTGTGACAGAATACACTGACGTAGTTGACATTACAGAGACCCTCATCATCATACTTAGACATATGACAATCATCTAACCAATGAGTAGACACTAAATGTGTCCAAATAACAGCTGAATGTGAGACACAAACAGTCTTCTGGTTGCTGACAGGCAAAACTATTTAACATTCTTCAGCTTGATCTCTAATAAAGTCTAATGCACCTTGTTGAAATCATAAATTTCTAATTGGTTTGTTGATTTGTAGGACGAATATAAGGTGAATGTCTTCCAGGAAACAACTTTATACTCTCCTGGTCTGACATATAAATCAGTCAGGAGGCTGGAGTCCACCGTGTGGCACAGCCATGTGCAATGTTTACATAGCCTGGCTGACACTGCTTCCACAGAAAAGGCAGTCACGTGCTACTACCTCAAATTTGACTGCTGGCACACAAAGCAAATAGTTTATCTCCAATGTCTGTGACTGTACTCAATGAGTAGCAGTGTCCTTATTGCCACACAAGCCAATGTTGACTTAAAAAACCCCGATACAACCCAGTAATAAAATTTTTTTTAAAAAAACCAACAGTTTCCTCATCTTTGACTAATATACCTTTCTAAGCCACCACAGGAGTCACACCCTCTTGAATTACTAACTACAAGGGTAGTCAGCTTATCACTAGCATCTGTTTACCCATCACTCAAAGATTTCTCAAATACCTTGCTGCAGATCCATAGTGAACAAGCTCCCATTTAGACCTTTGCCCAGCAGAGAACTGACGATGCATTCTGTGCAAAATTAAACCTCAGTTTGACTCCTCCGTTGAACTAACATGCCACAGCAGCGTGGGGCAGTTTTGGCCCACAAACAATGACCCTCACCCCCCACCCACCCACATACACACACACACACACACCCTCCCTCTCTCTCTTTGCTTTCTTGCCATTCAGAACATTTTTGACTTGTTGCAAAAATGATTGTAACCTTTCCGCATCATTCTCTGTTGTTGTTGTGTTGCTGTCAGTCAGGGTTGTTGTTGCGCCGTGTCATGTTTGTGGGACCTCAAAGACATCCAGAACCATCACAAGTCAGGTAGAATCAAGCAAACTCCTGGCCCTGAGCTACAGCTGTCCACATTATTGACATTTGGGTAAATAAACGCTTTACTTTTAATCATTTAATAGTCGGGCTGTGTGATATGGCTAAAAGACTCATGGCTAAAAGACAAAAGACTCCATTTATTTTCTCACTGTTAAGGATAAGTCACAATTTCATTCATTTTTTTCAGTGGATGGGAACTTAAGGTAAAACTTTCAAAAACAGGTTTCTTTGCTAATAGTACACAGCATATATGTGTGATATTGAAAAACAACAATATCAATGACTGAGGAGACTTTCCCAATAAACGGGTTGCATTTTTCATTTTTGTTCATTTCCACATGAAGCATGACCTTCCAATCAATGGTTTAAAAATGTTTACAGGCAAATATCTAGTTGATTCAACTTTTTGCCCAGTCCTACAACATGCAGGTACTGATTGAATGAAAGGAAAGACAGGCTGTATGAAAAAGAATGTTGCATGTAGACATGGGATATTACATTAGATTAGATATCCCTTTACTCGTCCCACTCAGAGAAATTGGAAAATATGTAACTAAATAGCACAAAGGTATCACATGGAAATATTTTCAAGTATTTTGGGCCCTTACTTGATAAAAGATAGTAGAACGATGACAAAAAAGTTAGAGATGGACAAAAGACAAACTGTCATTTAGTTACCGGGCGACTCCACATTAAAAGCTCTTGCATAAATGTAGAAAAATGAGTTTCTAATACTGAAATGTATTCTGAAATCCATTCAATAAAGTTGTTATTCAGATGAGCAAAAAATTGCAACACTAATTCAGTAAATCAAATATATCTAATTGTCAGCCTCATAGCATAATCGTCAAAGTCATATTTTTAACCTAATTGGGACTTTATTTAACACTGCTGTTCTGAAAAAGATGATGCTAACGTTATGAGAAGTGTTTTACATTAGGAACAGCATTAGGAATGAAAACAACAGTAATGTCTCAAAATCCATTCCATAAGTAAAATGTTTCAGTGTTGTGTCTGTTATATCCGTTTAAATATTAAGTATTTTGTAATGCTGAAGTTCTCAGTTGCTTGTACATCTCACGTGAAGTCACACTTCATCTAAAACGTGACCAATTAGAAGTAACCAATCATTATAGTCAACAGTGAGGTCCTACTGACCCTTAAGAGCATGCACTTCTCTGGCGTCAGCCTTTTGAAGCAATTGTTTTTTTTTTCCAGTGGGGGATTTGAATCTAAATCTATTTTGTTTTACTGTGCTGTATTCGTCTCACACGTGTCTGCTGTGTGTGGAAGGTGTCAAACACGACTGCCATGAATGATAAGGGTCAGGATTAGATCATGCCTTTCCAAAGCTCACATGCATTGACGATGGGTGGGGGTTCTGTGATTACTGGCTCGACTTTGGTCGCGCTGACAACAGGATCGCCTCAAATAGCCCACATAGGACCGACCACACCGACAAAAGAATCCCTTTACAATTTACTCCAACAGAGCGCAGCTGTGCAATGATCTACCAGATTTTTTCCACTGCTCTGTAATCTCCTGTAGACAGTGATTCAACTCCCCGTGATAGAAAGTTTATCTGTTGTGGGCAGAGCTGTCAGTCCTTTGCTATGTGATACACAGCGCTTGCAATCAGGGTGCATTGTTTCAGTTGAATTCATACTTTACTTTGAAGTGTAAGACTGAGACAAACTAAAGGTCTCCTTTTTTGGTCTCTTAAATACCTAAAAAGTTATATAATTGATAGTTTGTATGAGCAGCGGTGGAGGAATGGATTGTTTGAGTTTGCTTAATCATATATAAGGAGATGCAAATCTATTTGCATAGCCAAATAGAATAATTCCATATCTCTTAGGAACAAAGTGATTGAAGCGGAGGGTTAAGAACAGAATAGTCTTGATGAAATTCTGAAAAAATTAGTTTTTAACTAGTTTTAAAGTTAGGTTAAGGTTAAGGAACAGTTTAGTCATATTTGTTAATGGTTAGAGTATGAACGGGATATGCGATGTCTTCTAAAGTAACTGTGCAAATGTATGTTAGCTTAGCTGTTTATTGACAAGGTGATTTATGTCAGATCAGCATGCAACAGTTATGGAACATCTTAGTATGTTACATAAGGTGTTAAAAACACAGAAGACACGTGGGTCTAAGGTTAAGTTAAACATTCATCAGCACAATAGGGTGAGCACTTAGACAGCGACCAAAGTGTAGCTTCGGGTGTTACCTATCAACATACATAAGGGAGTCTAATTATGACAGGCTTTCCTAGTGCACTGCGCAACAAAGCAACAATGTCAGACCCCTGTGTTGTCTTATTTCAGTTCATCATTTCAGTTCATATCGACATAACACGACTCAACAACACTTGGTAGTTCATTAAACCATACATAAGAAGACCCATGTTGAACAAATGGTACAGAGTAACTGCAGGTTCAGTATCTAATACTTATATTTAATGCTTTTAAAGCATGTATTTTAATAAAATCTAACACAGATACACACACACACACACACACATATATATATATATATATATATTTTTTTATGTTTTACCCTTCCGGGGTCGCCACAGCAAATCCAATTCTCATATTTGATTTGGCAGGAGTATTTTTTTTTTTATGTTGGATGACCTTCCTCACACAACCCAGTGGCCGCTCATCCTGGAAATAGAACCTGGGCCCCCTATGCTCCAACCTGGTGCCTTACCAACTGAGCTATCCAGCCGGGACACATATACATATATACACAAACACACACACATATATATATATATATATGTGGTAACTTTGCATTTCGCCAAAAGGTAATTATGTCTGAAGTAAAAGGGCAGTATTAAGTTCAGAGGCAGTTTTGAAGCTTCAGAAATGTGGACTTTTACACCAAAAAGCTCAGCACACATGTACAAAAAGCAAAGGAAATTTTCAAGGACACAAAACTGTTGCTCTAATTTAAGACCAATAGTTTCACAAATCCTGACAAAAAGGCCTGATATTTGTTGCTTCAGGGCTCTGAAGGAACTTTGGAGCAACTGGAATCTCCAAGTAGCATGTTTTTTAGGAGCCTAGTTGAATATATATCATCTTGTGTTTAGGCAAACCATCCCTGAAAGCAGTCCAATCAATGAAACCTTTAGATTAAACACTATAGCATAAATCAGACGGATTCATTTACACTGAATTTTTAATCCAACCTTGTTGAAATTCAGAAAATAGTTGGAAAACAATTCGTCAACAACTATTTTCACTGCAGACTTTTGCTCCTTGGTACTGGTTGTACTAATTGTTCAGACTGCTGTGTGTTACAAAATGTAATCTTTGTTTTAGCCAATGCACCTGTGGGTGGGAACAAAACAAAGTAGATTATTTTCCCACCTCTGTCTTTGTAACTCACACATTGAAGTAGCATTTGTATTGTGTTTTGAAAGAACTGAACTGAATTTAACCTGCTTAAGATGTTTGGTAACAAATCCTTTATACATGAAGTCCTGCAGTTTCTGTTTTTGCACAATGCAGTTGACATTTTTCCTCTCCTGAGGAGTTAAATTTTAGGTGTGCAATCTGTATATATTTTTGGATTGTCAAACATGCCTAGATCTATGGCTTAAACCTCCGATTACCTGTGATAGGGCTCCCTTCTGTACTTTTTCATCGTAAGGCCATCCATGTTGGCAGGCAAGTCTGCAAAGTTTTGCAGTCTGTCACTCCATGAAGTGGTCATCTTGAACATCAATGTCTTCAATATCTGGAGGGTAGACAAATAGCAAATATGAAGTTTAATTCAATTCAGTTTTGGACTGAAGAAACAAGAGCAACTAAATGACTCTTTAATAGGTATAATGATGATGATTTCTTTCGGCTTTTTCCCTTCAGGGGTTGCCACAGCGAATCCAATTCGTATATTTGATTTGGCAGGAGTTTTTACGTCGGATGCCCTAACTCTTGCTAACAATGGCTTATGGTGCAGAGACCTGGATGCATAATAGCTCATACCATAAGAGTAAATCAGTTCCTTTCTACAGCAGCCTGACATTCATTAGAGCTGAGTACAAAGGTTTGTACTTGGAAGTATAACCAAGAGGAAATATTAAGTATTTATAAGCTGAATGCATTAGTTGATTAAATAAAATGTACTTTAAAAAGGTCCAGTGTGTGCATTTTGGTTTTAGTGACACTAAGCAGAGAAACGAATTGCATTTATTTAAATTTATAGAACTGTAAAGGTATGCCTGAAGGAAAAGGCTCAGATTGGTAATCTGCACATTCCCCATGAAATCCAAGAAAATGCAATGACAATAAGACGTTTTCATATTGTGCAGCCCCAATCACATCACATGCAAATATGTACAGAGAGGGAGAAGAAGGATAAAAAAAGCCAACATATCACATCTGTGAGACGATTCCAGCCAGCAGAGGGCTGTCAACAAAGCCACAAACAGCACATGAGCTTTTACAAACCCTTATGATGACTTCATATATTGGCATTAAAGTGTAGGTGATACTACGGAAGCCCTTCTTTACTCTGAGGCACATGAGCCTTTTCCTGGCCTATCTCGAGACTGGCTGCTGATGTTTAAGAGTTTTCTTTCAGCTATTGTCTGCAGGACATCTTAGCCCACGCAGTAAACAGGGTCCAGTGGGGTCTGAAGGTAGCTCTGGCCTGGAAAGGTGAATGTCTACGGGAGAAAACTGCGAAACGCCGCCGCAAATACCAAGAATAAACCGCAAAACAACTTGTCCCGGGGCTGTGCTTTTGCTTTCTCTCAGTGGTATCGACGTCTACCGCTGCAACTGTACACAAAAGGTTATCATTTTCAGGCAATTTTCCTCGGCTACACTAACGCTAGGGGCTTTTCAGCGAAAGTGAACGTGTCCTACCAGTCCAAGTACGTTTTCAAGCTAACCGCAGAAGAATGCCTTAATCCGCTGGAGAACTGTACGACGTCCGCTTTCCCCGAACTGTAAAAGCTAGCTCATAAGACTGCTCATTAAAACCACCTCTGCTCCTTCTGCTTTGCTTTGCTGACACTGACAGAAAGGACAAGGCAAAAGTGAACCCGGAAATGCTAATACGTTAGCTGTCTTTGCTGCAAAAATGACAAAAACAAAGCCGCAAAGAGACGGGGCAGATTTCAGTGCGTTTAGCTGTGACTGGCATTATTACTGTACTCACCTCTTGAGTTCCTGAATAAAACAACTGCACCGTCAGTTAGTCTGAGCAAGCGCCTTGAGCCGTGTAAATAAAAGTCGCAGGGGAAAGCACTAGTGTGAATTTTCGTATGTCAAGCTGCGATTAAAGCGATGATATCTACACTGTGAACACGGGCAGCAGATATGAGTGCTCCCGCCGCTCTGCCGTCACTGTGCTGTCTCTCTCCGCAGCCAGCTGTTGTTTTGAGACATTCAGGGGGCGGGGCTTATTGTTGTCTGTCAAGACAGGGGGTGTTTCCGGCTGCTGGCGTAGCAATGGCACGTGACCCAATGATTCGTATCCTTATTATCTGACGACATCAAGCACAGATAAGATACACAGAGGAGAAGTATGCATCTGTTCGTTCTGTGGAAAACACCCTGAAACAACTCAACATCTCTTTTGAACATGTGATATCACCACCTTCCGGAAGGACTTCTGCAGCTTTATCATGAAAAATGTATTCAAGGACTTCATACTAAAGTGGGAAAATGTAGTATTTTGCTTTTTTAGGAAACATGAAAAGGACGAA
>JAPTHA010000001.1:14633346-14648859 GCA_029814585.1 Gymnapogon annona
ACACACACACACACACACACACACACACACACACACACACACACACACACACACACACACACACGTACATAAAAACAAATAATTGTCTTGTGTGGGTATATATTCACACATACAACCATACAAATACATACATACATATATATATATATATATATATATTGATATATACCAGTAGGTCTAAATGGGGGAAACGGCTGTACTTCATGACCACGATGCTTTGATAAATCCATAGATTTATCAAAGCATAGACTAAATCCTATGGATAGAATAAATCCATAGACAGGAGAAGAAAGCAATGTCATCTTGACCTTTTCTTGTGGAAATATTTTTCTGTAACTTCCCAAGGTCACAGTGGTGTGCTTTACACATGTGTGATGGATCACCAGCCTCGGTGCCGTACACTGACCTCTGTGCTCCCCATCTCTGCTCCACACACACGCCCATGGTCCTTGAGCCCCTGGCAGATGAAGAGGGGATCTGATTAGTGCTTCTCTCGAAGCTCTTCAACTGGGTGGGACAGGTCTCAATGCTGGATGTGTATGTGTGACGCAGGTTGCAGTTGTTCAAAGATTTATACCCCTGCAATGCTGCTGAGTAAAAGGGGTGGTTGGATGTGTCCAGTGGAACGCCATCAAAAAAGCCCTCTTATACAAAACAGCAAACTTCTGGAGTCCTTCACCTTTCTATTTTAGGCTTCACCTCATTACTTCTTTCCAACCACAGAGTCAATGGGTGGTATTCCAAGGCTGTAAAGTCTGTGCCTCCTATCATACCACCGGCAGAAAACTCAAGAGGCATCACTTTACGATTTATAGCTGCTGAAAACATGCTAACAATGCCGTCTCAATGGAATGAGTTTTACAGGGATTCCTCATATGTCATATTAGAACCAAACAGAGCAAATACATAATCAAAATCCATGCTGTATTGCTGCATGCTGCAGAATTATCCTTTATTTTGTGAGGTTTAAATATAGTTTTGTTGCAAGGTGTGTTTGTAGTATTCAGTAACCAAGGTAATCTCTCCTTCCTTCTTTTCTACATTCGTGCAGAAAATGTTTTATGTTCTATAAGGTGATAGGTGTGTGTGTGTGTGTGTGTGTGTGTGAGGCTCCACCTGAACCAGAATCCAGCTGAGGATCAGAGGGCTATCATTTCTCCTATTTGGCAGCATCTGTGAATCTAAGACGCTCCTCTGATCCAGACTGCAGAATCTGGCAACATAGAGCATGACTGAGTATGGATGATGACTGCAAGAGATTCAGAAATCAAGAAATCAAGTTCACCAGGTTTATCAAGTTTACACCGGGGCAAGGAAAAACTAAAAAACCCCTAACGGGGGAAAAAAGAAACCTTGAGAAATTAAGAGAAAAAGAAATCTGTAGGATTTTGAATTTGTTGAGTAGTCTATTAAATATAGAATTTATTTATTTAGCAGAATTACTTCTTTTAAGTCCAAGAACTGTCAAGAAGTCATATATTGTTGGAGATATTCTGTTCTATTCTATTACCAAACAACGAAATGATGACAGTGTGACAGGAAGCTCAAATTCTGATGTACACTTTAAAATACTAACCATGTGCCTTTTTCTCCTGTATTGCACATTTTAAAATGGGTGGACTGGTAATATGAAAGTATCAGACAGAGTGGAAAGCAAAGCCACCTTGTAAATCATATACAGTTAACCTATATATTCGCTTTTAATTATTAATAATACTTTTAATTAGTGTTATTTTAAGAAGGTCTAAAGTTAATGAAGTTCACTAAATTCTTTATTCTGATCTTATTCCGTATTTATTAAATAAAATAATCACTGTATGTGTGAATCCTTCTTTCGTCTAAATGACAGGTGGTTATGGAGATCTCCGACTGTGTTCCTGTAAATTAAGTGGGTGCTGCTGCTGTTGCCTTGGAATCTGTTGCTAACATCCCTCTGTGCTGGAGCCGCCTCGGGGAATGACCACTCTCAAAGCGGCACAGTTGATTCAGACATCAGTCTGAAGTGAAATACACGCTGTAAGAATGTGAAAGCTGGGAAATAAGGTGAATGCGGGGAAAAACAAACTGAAGAGGGTAGTTAAGATGAGTGGTCACTGAAAAGGAACACACCCTTAATAGGGTCCTTTCAATAAAATGGCCTCTGACTGGAAGAAAGTGCTGAATCATTTGGAGGTAGGGCCTTATCTGTGACGCAGAGTTCTCCTCTATAACCAAACCGAGAGTCCTTTTTTTTCTTTTTTTTTTTTGGTGCTAATAATAGATGAGACAGAGCCAGCAGGGCCAGACAGGCAGACAGACAGATTGGAACTGACAGAGGAACACTTCACTGAGGGGCAGGATGAATTCTCGCTCTTGACCTGTGTCTAAGCTTCTCTGAGGTTGAATGGTTTAGTAATGTAGGTATTTAACACTAAAAATGCTATTACGTCTACCTTAAAGTGGAGACACATTCAAGACACAACCACTGATACAGAATCCATTTTCTTGGTGCAAATTTCAGAATTTGTAAATTTTTCTTTTCTTCTTATTTTTCATTCGACAATAACATGACATTACACAACAGTCACATTAATACACCAGACTACACTCCAATAGCTCAAATTTATTTTGTGTGTTGAGGTGCACAAAAAACCAATATCACATTCTGAAAATATTGATATTTTCAACCTATCTAAACAAAACTGAATGTGAATAACCTGTATGAGCGGAAATTTCTCAAGAAAAGTAAATACATTTTAACCATATTATACCTCAAATGATCATTTTTACATTTGCATTACGTGCCATTTCTACAAAGGCACAAGACATATAGTGCATACTGATAAAATTGCACTTTATTTTCTTTGGACATTTTCAGTGGTTCATATGTGTTGTGAGTATACACATTTTGTTGTTAAAAGGATGTTCATTCATGTAAATAATTTCAGAATTTAATAGCAAGAAGAAATTTTTGAATTGTTAGTTTTGAGTTATGCTATTATTGTACTTCAGATAACCTTGATTTGTATGTGGATCTTGAACTAAAATGGATTTAACACCCTTAACTGCTTTTATCTTTCGTGTAAGTTTTGGACTTTTTGCACTCATATGTTTGACACCCCTGCTATACAAAAGAAAGGTTAATATCCAATAATTATTTACATGCAGACTAAGGGACTTCAAGACACAGGAAAAATATAGATTCGTTGTGCTACACTGACACTTGCCAATGGAGTTAATATATTTTGCCACTAAATCGTCTAATATTAGAAACGACAGGCTCCCAGAACGATGACACATGCTGCATTAAAACACATCACATCATTTAGGTGAAATCTTTCAGTGTGTGATTTGTTATTTCCTATCAATGATAGAACACACCAATCAAACCCCTTTCTTTTGCAGGGAAATGACAAAATGTTAAGAGGAGGGTATTTTTAGATTGCAGGAAGTAGCAAGCGAACAAACATGAAGATGGATCAGGAAACTGACATCTGTGTTGATACTTGTGTAGGCTGCTTTCGTCTGTGCAGGGATTGCACTCATTCAGACGCATTCAGGGAGAGATAAATTGGAAAAGGCATTTCAGAATCTAATATATTGTAATCCTGAAGCATGTGAGGCTCATGAGCTCTAAATTAACATTTAAACCGTGAAATACATTCAGATTTTTATTAATTTTTCATGTTGCATGTTGGACCTAAACAACAAATACAGAGGACCACAGATCTAAGCCCCTATTTGCTTTCTCAATGAAGAGGCATTTAGACAGTCAACAGTACAGCATTCTCACTTACACAAATGAGGTGGTGGAGACGCAACCACGGAGGAGATAATTATACACTGTGATGTTTTTTTTTCATTGTGGAACTTACACTGAAAGCACTCAACTGCATATAATTTTTACATTGCAGACCAAACTATCTATTTGGTTAACTGTTAATCTTCTTGGCCCTCTAGACTCTAAATGACAACAAAAATGTGTTTATTGGTGTGTTAATGATTTATGATGAGGTGGGGGTAACTCAATCTGGCCACTGGAGCTCTGGCTTTAAAGAGACATTCAGCGCAGTTTACTTTGTTGGATGTGTGAAACTCACCTGGAACATTGGAAAAGACTAAGATACGATAAGATATAAGAGATAAGATAAGATAAGATAAGATAAGATAAGATATGATAAGATAAGATAAGATAAGATGAGCAGAGATAAGATACGAAGACATCGTAATACAAGACAAGATAAGAAGGTAATATAAGGTAAGGTAAGATAAGAATATGAGACGAGATTTGATAAGATAAGATAAGATAAGATAAGATAAGATAAGATAAGATAAGATAAGATAAGATAAGATAAGATAAGATAAGATAAATAATAAATACTTATAATTCCCTATGATTGTCTTCAATTGACACGGTTATTTTATTAATTTTGACTCATTATCTGACCAACATTCCTTCTGTTCCAACATTTTTCTTGATTCTGTTTCAAGCTGACTAAGAGGAAAATAAAAAAATAAAAAATTAAATACAACTCACTGGACAAAATGTCCAGTGTGTAGTGTTCATTCTGTCCACAGAGAAATACAGCGTAAAGTGTTTTTTTTTACTTTCACTGAAATATCCTCCTACCTTTCTGCGGTTACGGTTACATGCCTCTAAGGCATTCCAGACCACATGGGAAAACCTTCATATTTTTCTGATGTCAGAACTGGAATGTTTTTGATGGTTTTGCTCCTTTTAATTCATCGGCACTTATTTATTTATTTTTGCTCATCAGGAACATCAGTTGCTGTTTTGGGAATATGTTTCAGAGATCTATGATCCAGGTACAGTTGCTGAGCTAAAGGAGACAAGGAGACATGTTGCTTGGTCCCTATTCAGACGGGACTCATTATTTTGGAAGGAGCCAAGCAGGGCACAGTGGAGTAGAAAAACACACACAACCTTTGGGGATGTGTCCTTATAGTAACCTTGTACTGACGGTGCTACCAGATTTGCAATTTTTGGCTGCATCCTGGCAGTTTGACTTTCTGTTTAATACATTTATAAGACAGGATGACTCACATTTTATCAGTAGTGCCAAATCAACTCTCAAGCTAATTTACAGAACGTGGATGCACAGCAACCAGAACTATACCATTAAATATGAGAACATATCAATATAATTACAATTAACTAGAATAACTGTCTATAATTGTTAATGCAACTACTAAAACTGCAAGTTTTCAGTCATTGTACTACAACTACAACTGTTAGTAGTACTAATTGAAACCTCTATGAGCTATGTAACTATATCATAAACAGTATCACCGCTATATGGATAGTTGAGATGATAAAGACAGGGGAGAAGGAGGACCACAGCAGTAGAATCTCACTGATATTTTTGATACTTTTATTGAACGTTGATTGATTAAGGTCTGGAAAAGGGCAGAATCTAAATGAACCTTGATTCTGGTATCTTTGAAAAATCCCTGAAACAGATGTCAGTGACAGAGTTTTTCAAATAAATACATCTTAACAGACCAACCTAAATAAAGGTCTGCTATCACACTTTACCATCATGTTTTACACCGTTCCATGTGCTCTTTGGGGGTTAGGGGTGTGGGTGGCTGCTGGCTAATCCATAATAGAGCAGCTGAGCCCATCCAAGGCTTTCTATTAACGTCCAACCCAGCCTGCACTCTGTGACAGTGTCTCAGCAAGAGTGGGAGAATCAAACGGAAACCGGATAGAATGGAAAAAACCTTCCTCAAGGTGTCATGAGGGACATAAAATGTGGTGTCAAATGGAATAGTTAATATTCAGAAAGTTCAGAGGCGAGAAAGAGGGGTTCAGATCATTCTACTTCAGTGTGAATAATTCAGTCAGCAGTTAGCCTTGCCCTTTGATTTTACCCGACATTTATCAAAGTTCTTTTTTTAAATTGCTCTTTAGTGATAAAATTCACCGTTTGCTGTTTGGTCATAAAAATGCTTCTCTGTGCAGACACCAGAAATGATATTGTTGAGCTACAACACCCTCAGAGATGAAATCCTTTTATTATTGGCTCTCATTAAAAAATCGCTTTGACTTGTAATATCCTTTGCCACTGGACAGGTATGAAACTGATAGGTCAGAGAGAACAAATTCAGCCATCATTAATCTTCAGGTGGACTGGGACTGGGCTGCAGGCACTTCACCTTTAAAAAGTAGACATATATTATTAATGCAATTAATTACACCATCAGATTAGTTACTCCGTTTCCCTAATTATAGAATAGTTGGATCAATCTCAGTCTCAGACCTTTTCCTTTTACTTCTATAGTGAAGAAAAACTGGTGCCGCAGCTGTGAATTTAACACAATAAAGTCCCGACACACATTATGTGCCGCAAACAAATACTAGTAAATAATAACAGAACAATAATCAGTCTTTATTGAGGCTAGTGATGAGCCTTCTTACCAGTTAATCTCCTGATGAATGATGATTTTTACCAAAATATTTATTAATTGTATTATATATATCAAACTCTTCTCACAAAAAAATGTAAGCAGATTTATCAGTGTTCTTTGGTACCATGTAAAATCATATTAAATGCTAACATGATGATTTTAATCACATGTTCAAAAGTCCCTTGGTCTCGACTCTGCTGAAGAGTGGACTAAATCATGTTACGACTGCAATCCTGTTTTAGAAACTGCCAAACAATTAAGAACAGCCACTTGAACTTATACTTTATACTTGGTGGACTTTTCAGAGGGTTTCACTGTTTTTTTTTAAATATAGATCTAATGATGAAGTTTGTTGCAGTTTTTCCGCTTTGCTCCAAAACTCAGCATTTCTTTTTGATGGAATCTGATAGAATCAATCACCTTCCTCACCTTTGAAATCGCCGCCTTGTTCTCCCTCATACCAAGCCTGAGATTACCTTGACAGTCGTATTAATCCTCATGGTGCAAAGGACATAAAATCTGTGAGAGGTAATCAGGGGGACGCGCCCATCCCTGCATGCTGTCGGGCTCCAGGAATAATGATTACATGTCTGCAGAGGCCCACATATTGGTAAATTCCCCATGCTTCATGCTATATATTGTCTTCAAACACTCGGGTGTGAAGAGGGCAGCTGGAAGGGGAGGTCGGGGGCTTTACGATGGGGGGAGGTGCTGACCATGATCCCCTGTCAATTCACAGCCTCATCCATCGTCCATGCCTTAGATGCAGGAGCCACATTGACTTAAAGGTAGTGTGCTTCATGCTCATGACACATGCAGATTGATTATCATTTTGAATTGACCAATTACTGGCAAACAGTGGCCAGTTTAAGTATTGATGTGTTGGTTTATTCACAGTGGCCCTCCTGAACCTTCTGTCTTATTGGTGTACCTCATACCCACTGGTCATTTGTTGTGCTATATAAAAGAAAAAAAAACACCTTCTATTCTGTACCTCATTGCATGTGGATGTGGAGCTAATACGGATCCTCACTCACAATAATCTACAACTTCAAGTCCTGTCATTATTTTAAATAAGTTTCCATCTCAATTTTGAATAACATGGCACCTACCCTTTGTCCTACTGTTTGCAGCTGTGAATTGGCTGCCAGTTTTTATGACCCCTTTAACTGCTGCAGACTCCTTTTCTGCCATCTCCCAGTGGAGGTGACAAGTCTATGTTGTCGTGAGGCGTGGCACGTGTCGGTGTAGGTGGGCGGTGCTACATCAATGAACTACACTGTCACTACCATAAACTCCCCAGTGGCCATTTGAGCAGCAATTTTTGTTTCAACCTTGAATACCATAGAAATGACATTAAGATTATAGAGAGACTGCTGCTGGTGTTGCTGAGTGTTTTCAGTGAACTGAGCCGTTCAGTGTGTAACCTGGTAGTCATGGGTGACTGCAGGGCAATTAAGCAACATAATTCAAAGAGGTGAAGGCTGTAAAGGATGACTTTATGGTCTTATGATTTCCCAGGATTGTCATTTCATGGTAAAGATGTGGCTGGGTGAAGCTAACAGTGCACGTGTTCTTGAAATAAAAGCAGAGGCTGGTCTGAGAACATCTACTACAATAATGCCCATTTTGACCAATCAGATGTCATCATTGATCAAAAACATTGTTTCAGTGAGGGCAGTTGAGTGTCGGAAACCTTCAGAGAGACAGCAATTAATTCAAGATTGAGGTGTTACAGGAGAAGATGAATACTGACAAGCCATTGTTGATTTAAATGTGTTACCCTTATCTTGCGCAGTGTCACCAGTCTGACACATAATATGCATTACATGTGATGGAGCGTTGGTGCATCCATCAGGGAGGAACTACAGGCATATTTATCTGCTCAATTGAGAAGCAAACACACACAAATGCCTTAACTTATACAGCAGCTCTTATTGATCAGATTGAACGCAGTCTGCTTTTTTTTTCCTTAACGTCAGGTCCTTCTATCTCTCACCTTCACCTTGCATGTTGTTGCACACAGATGCTGCAGTGCTGCAGTCTGAGATCCATCAGCCTTCAAGCCCACTATGCACTTCTGCACCCTTGGCTCCTCCCTCTTTTGCTGCACTACAAGATGGCAAATAACGCAATCCCAGTACATCCCATCACCTACGGTTTGTTTGTATACTGAGTGTTTCTGAGTGTTTAGCCCCCCCCTCAACCCCTCTCCTCTGTTTCCCATCTTCCGAAGTGCTGACTGGAGTCATTCCTGACCTGCTGGCAGTCTGCCCACAGCCTGATATACCTTGACACTGTACACACATAAACAGCAATTGACTGAGGTAAAAACACAGAAAGCATTCCATTATCTCGACATGACCATAATTAAAAATGCCAAGTGGTTTAGAGGATTCAGCTGCTGCAACATCTCAGTGGCAAACTGTTGAATTATTTAGCCGCCATAGTAATGTAGTTGCAGTAAAACACCCAGCTGAATGGTCTGTAGATGTGCTCATGTCTGTGTTAGATGCTGCTTACTGTGTATCGCGACGTCCACTGATCTAAGTTAACGGCTCATAATGAGGGAGTGGGATCACCTCAGCACAATGAGCAATTAATTAAAGTCAATTTGCAAGCAGGAGCAGCCAGACTGCTCAAACTGTATATAACCCAGGTCTTGCTTACTGTACATATCAGTATAATTTCAGTCATTTTCAGTTCAGTAAGATGTTCTGAGATGTCCTTCAGGTCAATCAGTGACGCTGATTCTGTAAGTTGAGAGTCTCTTTTTTCATGGGATCTCTGAAGAAAGAGGGACAAAGATATCATGTGTGGAAATGGAAATGTCATGTTGATCAAACTCAGTAATTTGTCTTCTTAATCTAGGTGTTGTTGCAGGACAGTATAAATAAGCACTAGCTCAGCAGCTTCCCATTCAATTTATAGAAAAAGAATTAGAATTAGAAATAGAATTAAGTTGTTAGTCTTTAACTCAAGGGTAAATGTTTATATTTCTATAAGAAATAAATGGTATTTTGTTTTATTCCCTTGTTACTTCAGATCCCGATGAAAAGAGAAAAATAAATTAGAAATAAAAATAAGACAACAATCCACCACAGGGTTTCCCTTTTTAACGTTTTTGAATAATACAGATCAGCTTTAACAATCCCCATTTTCCATTAGCTCAAGACAAGACAAGAAAGCAAAACAAAAATAGAATCAAGCGGGTAATTGTCAGCCTATCAGTCATCAGACAGTCTGATGCAGTGGAGATGTAGGATCCGTCCTGCATCATAATGAGGTGAGTTGTCCACTGCAGCTGCTCCTTGGGTTTGTTAGGATGACATAAAGAGGATGAACTGATCTTGAAGGTGTTCAGTAGGAGGCGGGTTTTGTGACTGTGGTCTCCGAAGGCTTTGATCAGGTCCCTGTGCTCCCATTCCACCCTTCCCTGATACAGAGCACAATTTCAGAAGCACCTTTTGAATTTGACAACTCACTGTGAAGGTGAAAATGCATGAATTAAACATGAAAAGTTTGGGGCAATTGGAAATATTTTCATATCTAAAGAATATGGTGGAATATTAGTAAAATGCTGTCATCACTGGAATGTTGGTGAATTTCTGTTGTTTCTTATTTGCTTTATCTCTGTGTTGTGTTTGCACCAGTCGTTCTGTCTCCAAGGATTTTCTCTTCCAGTGACATCTGATGGTTTGAACCATCCACATGATTTACTGTATTTGCATCTCACATATAATATTATGCTGCATCACTTTGATATGGTAACATCCAGCAGATGCGTATGTGCGTGCCTGTTTTATTCATGCATTTTGTACATTCATACATATCTACTGTATATGTCCACACCTTTCACTTCCATGTGGACGAGTAATTGAAAATCAGTGCATCCTCTGCACAAATTAACCAATGGCTCACAATGAAAAGGTGTCCATGAACATGTTAACATACAAAGCCCATCAGGTTTTAATTTTCAGTCCCATCGGCAGACCTCAGGACTTTACAAAATCTCTTCGCCTGTATTGATAGAATCATTATCAGCCAGTCTTTTGTCCTGGATGTCCTACAAGGAGCTTTCCACCCTGGGCAATACACACTCAGTGGGTGAGGTGAGATTGCTAATTTGTTCTAAATTACGAATAGATACTTCACGGATAGCCACAGATGGACTCATATAACAACGTATGTCTTTTATCTTTTGTAGGTCGTGAACTCAAATCATGCACAAAAGCAAACACTTTTGTAAAAGGATTTTCACCTCAATGACAATTAGTAAAGCTCTAGAATTCATAATATGTCATTATTTGTCTCTTATGTGCTTATGTTGCTGCTGCTGCTGCTGAGTCCTTTCAGCTTTTTCCTAGAAGGAAAAAAGCCCGGGATGAGCATCCAGTGTGTTTATGTTGCTATTGGTACCAAATTCTAACGCTATTGGTAGCATATAACAACAGTGGCAGGCGGTGCTTTTCAGACCTGGGCTTGCTGCCGGTTGGGTCCAGTGCCATGTGATCTACCCACAATACCTTACTATTCAAATTTGTTAATAATATATTATTAATAATAATATTAACTTACTTTTTGGAGCCCGCCACCAAGGTGTATGGTTGGTAGTTATCAACTTGAAAGTGTTGGATAAATCCTTTTTCCTGCTGAGTCATTCTTGCTAACGGGTCCGCCTGTCCTCTCTTTACAGGTTCAAGCTTTTCTTGAAAAGTTTTTCTTGAGAATGGTGTTGCAACTAAATCCGAGACCAAATCGATATCTTCACCTCCTTCAGCCATTGTGGGTTGAAAAAAACTGAAACAACTTGTCGCGCTACACAAATGATCCATTTCCTTATTTCCTGTTGATCACATTGGCATGGCTGCTCAGGTCTGCTCTGTGCAGCTTTGCATAGCTCCGCCTCTCTCTATAGGGTTTCCAATCAAAAGCTGTGCATGCGCTGATGCTGTAGGTCTGCTAGCTGGGCCCAGTGAAGCCAAACTTGATGCTGATTGGTTAACGCCACAGGTCTGTTCTCATTCACCTTCAGCTACTATGCACCAGCACTGTCACTTCTGAAGGCATAGAGGCAGATTTTGGACCCTGGCAACCCATGATAGTGAATAATAATTGGGTAAAAACTCTAATATAAACCTCGCCCTCCAAATCTCCACCTGGGGCTAGAAGCTGAGCAACCAACTTTGGAAAGCTATGAAATGAAGACCAGAGATGGGCAAACTGCAGTCCGCTGGCCACATCTGGCCCATTGGTCATTTTAATCCATTCTGTCAGAAGAACAGAATGGACCAAATCATATGATAATTCTGACTGCACTCATTTGAACTTTTCCTGTAATGACTGGTGCAGTAGGTGCCACATTCGCCTTATTACCGCATCTGATCGCTGCCACTATCTTGCAGTGTCTCTCAGTATCGCAGAAGTTCTGTTTTTGATGCAGCCTTTGCTAAATCACTACAAGCTAACCAGAGTAAATTACACGTGGCAATCTGACACATCAATGTAATATACAGTCAGACCTATGAAGAACACTATGAAGGCGCCAGTGCGACACGCGCAGATCAATCCGCGTGGAAAAGACCCGTGCAAACGAGTTGTGGCGAGTCTCAGAACAGATCTGAGGTTTTAATCACGTGGATCTGGTCTGCGGGGGGTCTCATTGGCGTGGGTCTCATTCACGCAGGTCTCGTTCCCGCGGGTCTGGTGGATGTCTGGTCCGCGCTGTCTGTTCCGTGGGCCTGGTTCTAGGGTTCTGGTGGATGTTGATGATTTCTTTCGGCTTTTTCCCTTCTGGGGTCTCCAAAGAAAATCCAATTTGCATATTTGATTTGGCAGGAGTTTTTACGTCAGATGCCCTTCCTTACACAATCCACTGGATGCTCACCCCGGGAATCGAACCCGGGTCCTCTATGCACCAGCCTGGTGCCTACCACGGAAAAACCTGTGACTGATCGTTGTCAATTCCTTTTGATTCTCTGTTGGCGCTTCCTGGACCATTTTCCTATCGGCCTGAAATGGTCCAACACTCAATCAAGTAGAGGGCTGACTAAAATAACACAATATTTTTTACAGATTTTGGAACCCAGTACACATATAAGGCACGCCGGGTTAAAAAGCGCAGCACCATTTTTTGAGAAAATTACAAGTGTTGAAGTGAACCTTATAGTGTGGAAAATACGGTAACACCAGACTTTGATGCACTGGCTAAAAAAGGTCTTCAACAACACTGTTCCCACTGAAAGTGAATGGAAGTAATAATACTGTCTTCTTCAATGAGAGTCAATGGAAGCATTAACACTGTCTTCTGGGGTGGATTCACTTTAAAAATGAAGGACATTAGTCATTATGAGGAATTTATTTTTCTTTCATGTTTCATTTTTGATATCTGAAAAATAAATGTTGCCAAAGAACTTTAGATTTTTTTTTCAAAAGAGTTTTTTTAATTTGTTGGAAATTTTTGATAAAATAAATTTTGGAGAGAAACAATGCTGGAGCTGTAATTCAATTCAATTCACTTTTATTTGTAGAGCCCTATATCACAACAAGATGTCTCAAATGGCTTCACAGAGTTTTTTGTTTTTATATATGAATAAACAACAGTCCAATGAATAAACAACAGTCAAAAAATGGATTAATGTCCTGGGCATCCCCCGTCCTTAGACCCTCCTTCTCTGCAAGGAAAAACTCAAAAACCCAGTGGGGAAAAAAAAACCTTGGGGAGAACCACAGTGAAGGAGACATCCACTCCCATGGACGGACAGACTATAGATGCATTAAGTCTAGTATATATACACACGTTCTGCAAACACGGTAGACGCGTGTTTGCAGGAATAAAAAAATATGGCTAAGTGTAATGCTTTTTTTTGGTGTATATTTGATATGTATGCATTTGGTGCTTGACCAAATGCATACATGTACCAAATGCATACATTACAATGCATTTGGTCTGTCAGTTTATTAAAGTCAATATGGTGTCATGACTCTAGTCTGTCAAGTTAGTGTTATGTATTTCCTGTTGTCTTATTGTGGTGAACTACCTGTCTGAGTCTGTTTTTTCCTAGTGTGTCTCCAGCATTACCTTGATGTCTCCACACACCTGTCTTCCATATGTACTCATCCCAATGTTTGTCACCTGTTGTCTGTGTTATTTAAACCCCTGTCTCAGTCTCATCTTTGCCAGACCATTGTTTGTCCGCCACTGGTGTTCATCCTCATCCTGTCCTAGTCTTGGTGATCTGTCCCTCGTGAGTATTGGTTAAAGTAGATTTATAGTATAGTCTTTGTCAGAACTGTTTGGTATTTTGAGAAATTATTTAGTTTACCTCTTTAGAGCGATTTCATGTTGTAGACTTTTCTGTTTGTTTGTACTGTTATTTTCCTCTTTGGAGTGATTTTGAATTATTGTATTTTGCACTTTGAGTTTCCCGTTGTGGGTTATTTTTTGTTACATTTATTTTGAATATTCCCGTGTTTTTTGACGTTGCTTTTTGTTATCATATTTCCAAAGTTAAGATAATCTGTTACTGATATCTGTTGAATGTTTGACTAAGAACATAAAAATAAATTCCTTTATTTTGAAAGCTAGTAAATCCGCATCTGGGTCTCTGTAATGAACGTTTCTTAACATATGGCCCCTGAACCAAAAAGCTTGCTCACCCCTGGTATAGGCCATGGGGAATAATTTAATACATATTTGTGGAAAAAAAAATATATTAAATAAATATTCCTGATTATGTTTAGGCCAGCAGAGAAGGCCTTGCTGGCCCCGAGGGTCCACCACTGGTAGCAAATTATAATTATTGATTCAGGATTTTCTTTAAGTACCACAGCTGTGACCTTTGGCAAAGTAGAGGCCACCCCTTTATCTCAATTTCACAGCTGCTGTCAGTGTGTGTATTTGTGTGTGTGTGTGTGTGTGTGTGTGTGTGTGTGTGTGTGTGTGTGTGTCTGTCTGTGTGTGTGTGTGTGTGTGGGTGGCAGAGACACATGGAGAGATGGTTAATTGGACAGAGAAGCTTTCTGAAGGGTTTTTGATTGTAGTGATATTGATGTTGTAGATTGATTGTCATGTATTCATTTGTAACCTCATATGAACAGTTTGTGGTAAACCACAATCTATTAATGCTACAATAATAGTGGTGTCATCCAAAATGTAGGGTCTCACAGTTTTGGTTAAACTAGAATCCAAATGTTGTAATACATTTTTTTGTCTATCTTGATGACTTTGATATGTTGCCCCATGGTGCTGTGCTGTCTGATTAGTTTTACATGGAGCCTGCATTATTTATAGTAATAGAGAAAGCATGATGCACGACATTGCGCTGTGACCTGCATGGGCCAGGGGGTGCTTAAGAGCCTGGTGAGATCTCTGCTCCAAAAAAGCGTGGAAGGGAGCAAAAGCAAACAGCTAGTGGAAAGAAAATGAGAGCAAAAGCTGTGTAAAAATAAATAAATGATGAAACACTATTGAGAAAATAAACACCAAACCTTTATTTAGCCTGGAAAGACGGATGTACTCCTAAATTATTGGATTAAAAATTGTGCCTGATCAATTATGGACAACTTCAGTTTATTGTTTGGGTTTTGTGGTCTGTGCAGAAAATGGCCCAACTGCAACTGAACTGTAGCAAGTCCCAAAATTTGAGCTAAATATTGGTTAGAATTGAATGGAACTAAAGAACTTGTAATGAAAGCCTTGATTGTGGCTTTGTTTGGATTGGCTTATCCAGTGATTCAGTTCCCTCCTGAGCTGTATTCATTTTTCACAAGGTTCTTGTATTGATGACGGAGACTCAGACCACTGAGACACTTCCAAAGGTTCTCAGAAGGGTTCAGGTCTGGGCTCTATGATGCATGTTTAAACAGCCTTCAACAATCTGAGCCTGACGAATCCTGTCATTGATATATTGGAATATGTATGCGTGATGAACGAAGATGAAATCCAATAAGGTTCAAAACTGGTCTTGTTCTTTAGACATAATGTTATAAAACTAGACCTGACCAGGTGGACACCATAACATTACCTTCACCACTTCTCTTCTCTCTGCAACACAGTCAGTCTGAACAAATCAGACCACAAGGCCTTTATCCACTCAAACA
>JAPTHA010000001.1:14654462-14686186 GCA_029814585.1 Gymnapogon annona
GTCTGGGCCTCCCTGCTTAGACTGCTGCCCCCGCGACCCGGCCCCGGATAAGCGGTAGAGGATGGATGGATGGATGGCATTTAGAGGAGATCATCAAGGTGCAAATACCACGCGCCATTAAACTTACAAGAAAAAGTGATGCACGATTTGTCAAGATCACGTAAAAGATTAAAATGTTTATTTTTGTTTCATTTCATTCAGTTGCAAATATTGGCTTACATATTCACACATGCTGGTGAAAAACCACCTTCTGATTGACTGGAACAACACGGCTCCTGCACTGTTACAAAATAAAGTAAAAAGAAACCTATTAAGTTGTGATTTTCATTTATTTAAAATACAATGGATAGATTCCGGAAGAACTGGAGGAAGTGTCTGGGGAGAGGGAGGTCTGGGCATCACTGCTTAGACTGCTGCCCCCACGACCCGACCCCGGATAAGCAGTGGAAAATGGATGGATGGATGGATGCAAGAGTCAAGCTGGTTCTGTGAGACTGAATTATGTTGAAATGAAAGGACAGAAATGAAAATACATGCAGTGCACATGCACAAATACACAGTCAGCAGTATGTGTTGATGTGTGTGTGTGTGTGTGTGTGTGTGTGTGTGTGTGTGTGTGTGTGTGTGTGTGTGTGTGTTTTCACACTCACTCACAGAGCTCACAGAGGGAAGAAGGTGCATTTGACTCCATGGGCTGAAAAATTCAGCCTCAGCAGTATGTAAAGCGAAAACTGCTGATGTCGTCTCTGTCTCCCCTGTGCTGTGCACGTTCTACCAGTTGAATGTACATCTTTATTTGTGGTGGCAAATAAAACTTTTCAAAGGCAAAACTGTGTCCCCAGTGATAGGGATCAGGGCTGTCTTAACAATGCATAAGGTCTACGGTTTGTTTTAAAGTAAGGGTGTATCCATTAAATTGGTATATCTAGCAAATAGAGGAAAGGGAAATCACCCATTTTTTGCCCTTATAATCAATAAATCTGTCTTTAAAAACCAAATGATCTGACGAGGATTTATATACAGCTTTGCTTATACTGTTTCTGACATCATTATACCATATATCATATTTTCTCTTCATTCCACTAAATCTGTACATTGTCAAAAGAGCTGTTGAGGTTCTGTAAAACTGGGCGGTGGCACTGGGAGGTTCTGTAAAACTGGGTGGTGGCACCAAAGTGCCATCACCTGGTCCAACACGGTACAACATGACAAAAGGGACCTGGGTGGAGTAAAAACAACACCAGTCCATGCTGTACTTATGCACCTGAATTAAACATACGTGGAATAAACATGACACACAACATTAAACATGGGTTAATTAAACCTGTTATATGATGTTATTGTGATTGATTTAAAGCTCAGAGACAGTTACAATATTTTAAAAAGTTGGTGATCTGTGCTGACACAAATGATTAGATATAGATAGATAGATTTACTACACATTTCACACATTCGGTGAGATTTATCCCTGTATATCTATACATTTTTCATATCTGGAAAATTAATCAAATAAATAAAAAAAGTATTGGAAGACGAATGAATGAATGACTTTTATTCAAGTTAAACAGGCGTATTTGATTTTAGATCGTTTGATGCATTTTTAAAGAAATACGTGAACCTCATCAACAGCACTGATTTTAAAATATTAATCTAACCCTGTTTAGCTCTATTCTTATTGCTACATTTTTCAACTGATATCCGTTCAAATAATGTCTGCAAATTATTCGCAAATGTTAAATTCAACTTAATATGTGTCAAAACGTCATTCACTAAATTTTATTAAATAAAGGTAGTTTGACTTAGTGGCTTAACATTAATTCATATGAGGAAAAACATGATCATTAATAAATAGTTGTCATTTACACATTTGTTCCAGATTTTCTTTTGAGCCCATCACAAATGGCCGTTGTTCATTGGTCAGTGTAATGGGGTGGGATTTTGGTCCTCGAGGGGGCGACACTACTCCAGTAACAACCAATCAGATCAGCCCATGTTGCCTGGTCCCTGTTTTCGTTTTTTTTGTGTTTTCATTTTGAAAATGGCGGCCGTACAAGGTGGCCTGGTAGATGCAGGCGAAGAAAAAGACATAAAAACAGAACCATCCAGCGATTGCTGTGGAAATAATGATGCAAACGACGCGAGACCGCTCTCTACGTCCCCCGGGTCTAATGCGCCGAGTGGAAATGCCAAGACATTGTCAGGGTCCACGGAGGAAGAGCGCACTCTCCTTGCTGTTTTACAATTCCTCAAAAAGAACAATCTCCCCGAGTCCGTCGAAATTTTGCGTCGCGAAGCGGGTTTACCGGAGGTTCCACTGGATCTGAAAGGATCTGATTCCTCTGCGGCCGGTTGCGGTGGCTCTGCTGGCGGTGTGGACGGAGCCGGAACGGATGCCAGCGCTCTCCTGAGCCGGGTGACCGTCTCATTGTCCGCCGTGGCCCAGGCGCCAATGAAAGGTAGCATCTTCTGGCAAATGTTGATTTTAGGACTTAAGGACTGTTAATTAGTGATTCTTTATGTTTGATGTTTGCATTATAACACTAACGGGGTGTTAGGTGGTAATATCAACTTCTGATCCATTGGCCAGCTATTGGACTAATACAGTGGTTCGAAATAGACTTAGACTTAGACTTCCTTTATTGTCATTACACAGACACACACAATGAATGTCATAGAATTGTCAGCTGATGATACAAATAAATATGGAAAATAGAAAAGTGCACAGTTGACGTAGCCGAATGTAACTGCAGGGTAAATATGACAACACTCACAGTCAATATAAATAATAAATAATCAAATAAATAAGATGGACAAAGTAACATTGTAAACAGTACTATAAACAGTGTACATCAGTGTAAGCAGTACTATAAACAGTCAAAATATTATAAAAATAATTATAAAAATGTTGGGTTCGAGTCATTTTCTTTGCGCAAGAATAAACGGTTCAACGTCAATGACATTTTACTGCTTTAACGATTCTTGGTAGTCATACGTATTACAGTTTCAAGCCGCATCAGAAGAAAATTGATTTTTAAACCAAGAATGAATTCGCATAGTAGTGTTTTAAAGATATTTTTTTGTTCATTTAACAGCCTCAGGGGAAGATCAACCAGATGTCAATGTGGTCCTGTCTGCTTATAGTCAACAAGGAGACCCAGCTTTGTATGAGACTTACTACAGCGGTCTGAAGAAATTCATAGAAACGGTTTTGGATTGTCACCGAGCAGAGTTGTCCCAGGTCTTCTACCCACTCTTTGTCCACATGTATTTGGAACTGGTGTACAACAATCACGAAAATGAGGCCAAGTCTTTCTTTGAAAAGTAAGTTCCCTTCACGTCTTGTGTAGTATTCTTTAAGGAGGTATCAAATCCTCGCCTGATAACATCCTATTTATCACTCTTCTTAGGTTCAGTGGTGATCAAGAGTGTTACTATGAAGAAGACCTTCGTGTTTTGTCCAGCTTGACCAAGAAGGAGCATATGAGAGGCAATGAAACTCTGCTGGACTTCCGAACGAGCAAGTTTGTCCTGCGCATCTCACGTGACTCTTACCAGCTGCTGAAGCGGCACCTGCAGGAACGTCAGAACAACCAGATCTGGAACATCATACAAGAACACCTTTACATTGACATCTTTGATGGCATGCCACGCAGCAAAAGCCAGATTGATGCCATGTCTGGAAGCTTGGCTGGAGAGGCCAAAAGAGATGCCAATAAGTTGAAGGTACACTTTTTACAGTAATCCGAATATTCACAGATAACCATCCACGGTATGTGTCTCATTAAAATCATGACATGTGAAAAATCTTTTTTTTTTTTTTTTTTTAAATCTACCGACTGTAGGTTTACTATGGATTGCTGAAGGAACCAGAAATTGAGCTTCCACTTGACGATGAAGATGAGGAAGCAGAGAATGAGGAGGGGAAACCCAAAAAGAAGAAACCCAAGAAAGACAACATGGGATCCAAAAGCAAGAAACAGGATCCCAACGCACCTTCACAGACTAGGTGGGCATTTTTCCACACGGTATTACCCCTCTGTTCTCTGCACAGTGTGGGAGAGTCACTTTTAAAATGAAATTCATATCAGACAACAGAATATATGGACATTTGTCACGTATTATGACCCAGTATATAAAATGAGAAAAGCATTGTTTTAAATTATTATATTAACTGAATAAATGTACCATTAACCCAGTACTACTACCCCAAGCAAACTGATCCCAGGTATGATCACACAAAAGCAGAATAATATCCAGCAAATAATATGATGTTTCAATTTGTTTTAGGGTATTTTTTCACCAAAGCATGAAGTTGGAGTGAAAGTTAGTAAATAGAGATGAAAAAAGTTGTACTGTAGACTTGAATGGACCGATCTGTCATAAAACATTTTGTTTTCAATTTTCTGAAGTACACCATTATAAATGATCCTCATTAAAGCATGAAAATGGTACAAAGGTTACTCTGAAACATAGATAAAAACAACATTTAATCTATGTTCGCATCCGCACTATTATGCACTTTTATACTTTCAGCCTGGGAATTGGTGATCAAGCAACTGTGCAATGAATGACTTCATATGTAATGCTTCTGAATTAAAATTTTAATTGTAATTAATACCATTCACCAATGCGCCCTCTTCTGGTGACTTTTACACTATTTGGTCTGTTAAAACTATAATGACCAATATCAAGATCTTTTAAAAATTCTCCTTTGTTTATGATGTTGTTTTCTTTCATTCAGGATACCGCTTCCAGAACTAAAGGATTCAGATAAACTGGATAAAATCATGTACATGAAGGAAGCCACCAAAAGGATCCGCCTGGGACCTGAAACACTCCCTTCTATCTGCTTCTACTCTTTTCTTAATGCATACCAGGTAATGAAATGAAACCATACAGCCATCCCTGAGGGTTCTTTCTTCCTTCCCCAACAGTCTTTCTTACGTATTTCCTCTGTGTTCCACAGGGTCTGACTGCAGTGGACTTCACAGATGATTCCAGCCTGGTTGCTGGAGGCTTTGCTGACTCCACAGTTCGGGTGTGGTGTGTCACACCGAAAAAGCTCCGCAAGGTCAAATCTGCAGCAGGTGAAACATATAACAGCAACTAATAATGTCGGGCTGTGTCTAGTGCAAACTTGTCCCGTAAAACATATTTTCCTCTTTCCCATTCCAATCTTGCGCTATGCAAGACTTGAATCTGATAGACAAAGAGTCAGATGACGTGCTGGAGAGGATCATGGATGAGAAGACCGCAAGTGAATCGAAAATCCTGCATGGGCATAGTGGCCCAGTTTATGGCATCAGCTTCAGTCCCGACAGGTACAGCGCTCTGATGTGTCATTGTGCCTACTGTTAAAGATGAACATGTTTGAAACAGAACTGAAAAAAGCTCCAATAGATCAGAGTGATGAGTCGCATTTGTATTGATGATGGTGACTGACTGGGTTGATTTGCTTATTTAATACCAACCAAATCACCATCATATTAATCAGTGCTTTCTTACACTTAAGATTTTTATCAGATCATGCATCTCCACATCACAGACTCATGAAAAGACATAATTACCTTTGAAACATGTTTTATTTATAAAACAGGTGCTTTAAGACACCAAGCCACTCCACTTCTTTACCTATCAATGTAGCTGCTTTTCACTGTAGTTCAAATATTAAGTGATTTTCATTCAGTGTTCGCCTTCTAGAAACTACCTTTTGTCGAGTTCTGAAGATGGCACTGTCCGACTGTGGAGCCTCCAAACTTTTACATGTCTGGTGGGCTACAAAGGGCACAACTATCCTGTATGGGACACTCAGTTCTCCCCACACGGTTATTATTTTGTCTCTGGGGGACACGACAGAGTTGCCCGGTAAGTGACCGCCGTTTGTTTCTATCAAATGACTGAGTGACAGCATTCAGCAGTGTGGGTTGTATTTTCTCCAACAGCCTGTGGGCTACAGATCACTATCAGCCTCTGAGGATGTTTGCCGGCCACCTAGCTGATATCACATGCACACGCTTCCACCCAAACTCTAATTATGTGGCCACAGGATCATCTGACCGCACCATCCGGCTTTGGGACGTGTTGACTGGGAACTGTGTTCGCATCTTTACTGGTCACAAGGTCAGAGGACATCTCTAAATGTTTTTCACTCTGTGACCTCCCATTCTTTCTATGTTACCATATACATATTATTAATACATCGGCCTATTTACCATGCATTGCACACATTAAAATAATTTATTTGTATCTATAGTATTCACCTAAAATATGTGAAATGTGAGTATTAATGATACTAAATATGATTTATGATGTATAATATGTAAATGAGTGAAAACTACTTTATGTAATGTACAACAGCAGTAAGAAACGCTTATGGAGACAAACTAACAATCTGTCTTTCAGGGTCCCATACACACACTGGCTTTCTCTCCTAATGGGAAGTTTCTGGCGTCAGGAGCTACTGATGGCAGAGTTCTTCTGTGGGACATTGGTCATGGCCTTATGATTGGAGAGCTAAAAGGCCACACAGATACAATTTATGCACTGCGGTTCAGTAGGGATGGTGAGATCTTGGCTTCAGGTGAGTCAATCTGTGGTCATATATATGTATGACACTATAAATTTGTAATTACAGGGCTGCTCTGTAGAATATGTCTCCTGCTTATTTCGAAATAACCCTTTTGGCAGCCATTTATGTATGGACATGCTCCAACACTTAATGGGTTTCTCTTTGGTTTTATGCTTTGTTCTTCCAAATTTCATACAAACTGGTGAAACACTTGATGTGACTGACTGTATGAATGGTTAAAGCATATAGTGACATCGCTCAAGCTTGTGGTTGTTTTATTTTTAGGCTCCATGGACAACACTGTTCGCTTATGGGATTCAATGAAAGCGTTTGACGATTTAGAGACTGATGACTTCACAACAGCCACAGGACACGTCCACCTACAAGATAACTCCCAGGAACTTCTGCTCGGCACCTACATGAGCAAATCCACACCTGTGATTCACCTTCACTTCACCCGAAGGAACCTGCTGCTGGCTGCAGGAGCTTATAATCCATGAGACTGTTAAATTATTTTCTAAAGGAGCATGTGAAATTAAGCTACTTTCTGTTCCCTGAGCTCCACAAGTAACTCAAGGATGTTTGTGGTATAGTGGGATTAAAGCAACTATATGAACAGGTCACATATGAGCACCTAGCTGTGAACTGAGATGTAAACTTAGGTTACTTCTGTTGTGACAGAACAGGTTCCAAAATCAGGCTGAATAGATGTCCCCGTTGTCTGAAAGAAGTGCCATTGTTGAGACTTTTTTTTTAAATTCATTGCCACAATGAATCTCAACACATGGCTGACATATCTGTATACAAATCTTTTATACTGATGTACACTGTAAATTAAAAAAGTTTTCTAAACTTTGGCCATAAATGTTCTTTATTGTTAACACAAGGAAACCAAGCAATCACAATTACAAGCACAACCAGCTGCTAGAATTGATGATCCAAGTGACATCTGTAAGACAAAAGATTTGTAGGCAAAAAATACAATGATTAATGCAGGGAAACAAATTTGGAAGCTAACAAAATAGGGCCCAACATAGGAGTTTCATATACTTACATATTTAATTGTCTGTGACAGCTTTTTTCTTAGGCTTCAATTTGAAGAAGAGACCAATTGCTAATAGGCTAGCATATGTGGCCAAGACACACTGAAACAGAAAAGGAAAACTACACGTATGACAACATTTAGACCACAATTTATCATGTGTAGTTGGTGGTGGGGCAGGTAATTGAATCCAAGTAATGATGCACTCAACTTACATTCTTCCTTCCAGCGATTGTATAAGCATTGAAGTACTTCGCAAATCCAGTGAACTGGTGCTGGCTTCCTGCATCGTGTCCTCCCATGATGGGTTGTTGATGGTCCTACCACAGGAAGAATAGATGCAGGGCCATTTTATAATGGCATTATAAAAACACTCATCCTTGAAATTCAACCTCCAAATGGCATACCATTGAAAATGTATTGTTTTACTGGAAAATATAAGTGGTCACCTATAAATGTAGTTGACTGAAATTAACAACTTCAATAGGTAATATCCGTTTGTAAAAACTGATCGCAATTTGTCGATCTAGTCCATCTCCAAGACATATACGTAGCAACTTTCACTTCACGCCACTCATGCCTTTCACTAGATATAGGAAACTTGATTAAAAGGTGAAAAAGCGGGTTAATAATTAATGGTGGTAATACACAATAACATTTACTATAATTGGAATTCTGGAATTTCCTCTCGCGGAACGATTAAAGGTAAATCAAATTTAAAGGTATGTCAAATAAAACACCTCTCGAAACTCGCAGACACCTCAATTGATATTTTTCATCATTCAGTGCAGTAATGCACATTGCTGTCTGATTACAAAATAAGGAAACGTATTATATTTTCATTGGTACAAGGACAAGTAATTGTCCTTCCACACTGTTACTACACAACTTAAGTTTACCACTTTGCAGAAGGCTAGCTAATGGCCAAAGTCATTCAGTCGCTCTGGCGTTCCCACGATTAATGATCAATATTTTTACTGAATTGGTTCAATAATTTCGTCAATACTGGTGATAAGGAAACCCAACAGCGGCAGACATTTCAAAGAGACTAACTTTCACCGTTGAGTGAAAACTATGTTAGCGAGGAGCTAGCGCATTAATATGAGTTGAGGATAGCATGCTAGGTTAGCTCCTAGCAAGCTTCTTTACGTTTTTTACTCCGTATTGCATTGCCCCTTGCGAGCATACTATTAAGATTTAATTTTGTATTGTTTAGTATTAAGTTGACCCAATCATATATATGCGTATAAAACTGCACGTTAAGTCTTACCTTTAAACACGCGACCCCTTGTGTTAACCGAATAAGACAAGTGCCCTTCAACAGAGGCCGCAATGCTCAAGTAAAGGAGGAAATCCCGCCTACGATACATAATTTAATTATTGGTCCAATACAATGTCAATCATAGCAAAGGCGGGGTTTTGTGAAGAAAGCGTACGTCGAATGGCTAATCAAAATGTCCATCACAATTTTTGCTTGTGATTGGAGTAAAATGAACCGCCCATCTACGTTTCCTTTCCGAGTTCATCATGGCGTGTTGCTGAACAACATGTGAGTTTGGATTGCTCTACACCTCGGAGATTTATTGTAAGTAACTTTTCGTACCTGCCATTTTAAAATATATATCAAGACCTTAATATGTATCTGCCGCTATAGTTATCTTTATACACCGGGAAAAAAACAGTTACTGTTATTCCGAATGTGTTACAGGTATGCTAGCTAGGTTTCAGAATATCAGCATTGATTGGTTCAGTTATACTATTTGAGAACGAATGGGTCCTATTAGGTTATTATTTACTAAAAAAAAAAACTTGTAGTCTCTCATGAAAACACAGTGACCTTTTTGGCGATTTTGTAGAAAGTATGCAGAATTTTGTAATGTTATAGGTACTTTTGACGTGTATCAAAGGGGCACATGCTTGGTCAAAAACAACTGTTGGATTATGTGTGCTCTACTATTTCGGTTTATTGGATATTTCAACTGATTTGTTGATCATTTGTAATAATAAGAGAAGAAAGGGAAACAGCAAACATCAAAATGGCATCAGTGGAGGAGGACTTCCCTCGAGGAGGAACAGCCAAAAACTCCACTGAGAGTAAAATAGTGGTGCAGCGAACACGGGTGGACAACCTATTTGAGGTTAGTTTAACTCTCCTTTTTTCCTGTATTTTTCAATATGTTATATTTCTCCAGGCTGAAGCAGAGACCATTCTTTCATGTCAGCTTTGTTTACCTCAGTCTATTCCACTGTTATCAATATGTTATAAAAACATGTAAGAGCATGTTATGTTAGATATAAGAATTTAAGTAAGTTGCCTTGTGTGCTCGGCAATATGATACCAATTTTGTTTGTTACAGTCAACGGTACAAATAGATTCAAAGAAAAGAAAGTGGGCTCCAAAAGATGGCAAGAAACCCAAGAAACCAAAAACTGGCAAAGCAAAAGAAGATATTCTGACTCTTAATGCAGATGCCAAGTGTGTAACAATTCTTCACATCAAGGTAATGTGTGTTAAGCAAATGTGTGTTTTTACTTGTTTTTTGAGAATTGGCAGAATTTGAAAGTTGTCTTCTTTGTCTAATCAGAATGTGAAAGAGGGTATGCTAATGCTGGGATGCGTGAAAGAGGTAACAGACTTTGAGGTCACTGTCAGTTTGCCGTGTGGACTTCAAGGTTTCCTCAGCATCAAAAACATCTGTGATTCATACACGAAGCTGCTCAGTGAGCAACTCGAATCAGATGATCCAGAGGTAAGGATGTCACAGATATATGGGTTGTTTAACTGCACATGCTTTGGATATGTTTTTCTTACGCCTGGGTTTTTATATTTTTTCATCACAGGAGTTTTGCTCCTTGCCACATCTCTTCCACCCTGGCATGGTGCTCAGATGTGTGGTGGCCAAAGTGGATGTAACAAAAGCTGGATCTCTTAGTTTTAAACTGTCAGTTAATCCCAAAATGGTCAACAAAGGCATTTGCTCCAATTCTCTAAAAACTGGCATGGTGAGTGACTATGGAACATCTTCAATGAAGTAAATGTCACCATGTTTCATCGCACAACTGAAATGTAGTTGTTGGTCTATGTTTACTCAGGTTTTGAGTGGATGTGTGGAGAGTGTGGAGGATTATGGCTACATCATTGACATTGGTGTCACAGAAACTAAAGCCTTTCTCCCCAAAACGGCTGTAAAAGACCATCCCAACAGTCCTGGTGGTATGATGTGCAAAGATACAGTTCAGTTTAGGGAAAAATATCAACCATTAATATCCTTGAGTTCCCACTTCTATTTTTTGGTCACAAATTGGAAAATAGTGGCTTACATGAAGTGTTACATAACCTAGGTAACTCTTTGTTTTGTGTATCTAGAGCTAAAAGTTGGTCAGTATATGACTTCACATGTGGAAGAAGTGAAAAACAATGGGCGTGTGGTTCGTCTGTCTGTCAGTGCTCAGACCTTGGCTGAATCCAGTCAGGGCTGGACCCTTGATAACCTTCTACCTGGTGTTCTGGTGAAAGCTACTATCAAAAAGGTAAAGCTAGCTTCTTGAAATGTATTTAATTTCTACATGTATATACTCAACGGTAATATATGTACATATACACACACACACTGGTAATAGAAACACCGGGGAAAAAATTGGGATTAATAATCTTGCTATATGTGACAAGTCATGTCTTAGTGGTACTTAGGACTGTAACTGCTTTTGGATCAATGATGTGTTAACTGTCTCTGGCTTTATCGCCAGAAAATTGTCCGGGTTCGGGACAAGTCATGGAGGATATTACAAACAGAGCTGTTGTGTAGTGACTTACTGTCGGTTGAAATATGTGTCTCTTTTGCAGGTGACCAAACATGGCCTCTTGCTGAACTTCTTGTCGGGCTTCAGTGGTCAGGTGGACTGCCTCCACATGGAGCCGGAGCAGGCATCCAGTTACTCAGAAGGAGATGAGGTAAACTGAGAGACAGATGGCAGAGGCAGTCGGTCAGCACAATGCGTGATGTTCAAGACTGAAATGTATTTTATGACTTGTAATTGTTGAATGTTAATATAATTGTAATTTTCTTTATCTGAACAATAACCTTCAACTGTTATTCAGACCATGACAGTTTTTTAAATTCTTTTTACTAGTTTCACGTAAGCACCAGTGTTAGGATATTATGAATTAGAGCTTTTCCAGATAAAATACTTTGCAACTGAGACTTGTAGACTATACTGATATTATTCAGTTTTTTGGGGAGTCTTTTCTTATGTAAGCACTATGTTTGGAGTCTTATTGACTCCAAACATGCACAACTAGAATTGTCTAGTTGTGTATTGCAACTGTTCCCGAAGAGACAATGATCCTCTGTGGTAGAAAAAATGGAATGTCCTTAGTTCACTTTTAAACAGTATGGCAAAAGTTAATGGATTGAAGGAGATAGAGCTGTATGTAATCAGGACTAATACTTGACTATTCATCGTTTTTCACATTAAGGATACAACTGGAACATTTTCTCTAAGTAGAGGTAGTGACTGTTGTTGGTGTTAAGTGCCTTGTGTATCTTCACCCAGGTGCGAGCCTCTGTGCTGTACATTGATCGGACAACTCGTCTAGTGGCAATGACCTTACGCAGCCATCTCCTCCCCGGAGGCAGAGTGGACCTGCCTTCTGTGGACCTCGTTGGAGAGGTGGTCAAGGGCTGCAAGGTGGTGTCTCTCCACCACATGTCAGGAGCCATGTTAGAACTGCCTGATAAGACTGTAGCCTTTGTTCATGTAAGTCTGACTCATGTGTGAACATTTGACTAGATTTTGATGCAGCTTCACTTCAATATGTTTTTGCTTTTTTTGCACAGAGAAACAACTTCAAGGAGCCTTCTGTGGCAGCTAATGACAACAAAGTGCTGGCCAAGCCGCAGCACACCTGCAGGATCCTGGACTTCAGCCCCATAGACCAGATTCATTTTGCTACTTTACGCAAGTACGTCAGCTCATTCATGTGTTGTGTTTCAAACTGAGGATAGAGCTCTTGATCACACTTGGAGTCACTGACAATAATGTTCTGTTTGAATTTATAGTAGCATCATTGAGAAGCCTTTTTTTCGATACCAGGACCTCCAGGCAGGTCAAGTTGTGGAGGTAAGAATAAAGCCTTATGTCTTATTTATCTGTCAAAGCTACACAGAAGAGTTTGCCTCTTATCCAAAGCCCAGAGTAGTGTGCTTTAAATCCATGTCCTGTTGTCTTTCTCCTTGGTGTCTCCAAGGGGAAGGTGTCGGTCCTACTGAAACATGGGATGATGGTGCACATCTCTGACCACATTAAAGGCCTCGTGCCTCGAACCCACCTGTCTGACATTGTCATGAAGAACCCAGAGAAGAAGTATGTGGAGGGCATGAAGGTTAAATGCCGGGTAAGTTGTGCAGGTCTTGGTTTTACTTGTATATTGTACTTTTTGTGTTTGTTTTGTTTTAAAGTCACTAAAGCACCTTGGATAATTAATTGGCATGTCATCCTTTCATAATGCTTTTTTTTCCAGGTGCTGTCTATAGATGCAGAGAATAAGAAGCTGTGTCTGACAAGAAAGAAGGCCATGGTTGAAAGCTCCCTGCCATTGTTCTTCAGCTACTTGGATGCCCGCCCTGGACGCGTTTCCCACGGCTACATCGTCTCCATTAAAAGCTTTGGCTGCATTGTTTGTTTTTACAACAACGTCAAGGGCCTGGTGTTGACTGCCGAGCTCAGCTCTGAGCCGATCGTTAGTCCCGAGGACGTCTTCTACATTGGGCAGGTGCAGAATTTGATTTCTACAGATGAAAATACTGTCAGGTCTTTTCTGTTCTGTATTTGAGTGATATATTGACTACAAGTTAGTTTTGTTTATGTCAAAGGTGTTAAAGGCGAAGGTTCTTCAGTGCAACCCAGAGAGGGAGAGGCTGCTTCTGTCATTTAAGGCTGCAGCAGAGGGGGAGTCGGAGGAACCTCTCAGGCCTCAGTGTGTCTGTGAGGTGGGAGAGGTAAGTTGAAGATGTCATACTATTTTAGTCCTTTGACTCTTGTGTTTGGCTTTTCCTTCCGATGAGTTCTATCCAGTTTCTAACATGGTCTGTATGTGATGTAGAAAGTAGAGGCCAGGGTGTTGAAAAAGGCAGTCAATGGTCTGGAAGTGGCGATTCTCCCTGATGAGACCTGTGCTGTATTGCCCACGATGCACCTCTCTGACCACATCTCCAATTGCCCTCTGCTGTGGGAGAGCCTGCAAGTGGGAGATAGCATCTCAAACCTTGTGTGTTTCAACAAGAACAAAAACAATGTTGTATCCTACGACTGAAATTACAATTTTTTTTCCTTCTATAAAAATCCCTATGCTTTATACATGTCCTGTCATTTTCATACATGTTTGTATTCTGATTTTTGACTACTTTTTCAGTATTGTTTTTATAGTATTGGTAAGTAAGGATCCAGCTGAGATGTTTACCAAATCAAAAAAGATTTTCCTTAGCTGCTAATTTTTAAAGAGTCTTACCAAGAAACCAACAGTGAGATGGTCACTGGAGGAAGGAGTAGTCGCTAAGGATTTCTCTGAGATCACAGTTGGACTTCAGCTGATTGGCTGGATCAAGAACATCATGTCCTATGGTGTCTTTGTCGAGTTCCCCTATGGTCTTGTCGGGCTCGCTCCCAAGTCTGTGAGTAAAAACATTATTTGAAACTGCTTCCTTTGTCTTCATAAAAAATATGAAGTTTGTGTCTTTATTTTCTTTCTGAAAGCCATCCTCTGCTTTCATCTCCAGGCTATGACAGACAAGTTCATCACTGACCCAATGGTAGCCTTCCAGGTGGGGCAGACAGTGATGGCCAAGGTAACCAACCTGGATGAGGAGAAGCGGCGGTTTCTGGTGACGCTGAAGATTTCTGAGGTCATATCCCCCGTTGGAGATGTTCAGACCAGGCTCATCAATGGTCTCCAAGAAAGACGGGCTGTGGCTGAAATGTTGTCAATGCGAGGTTTTTATTCTCACCATTTTTAGTTCTGTTGAAGTGACTGGATTTGAAGAGTTCTGAACCATTTTCTGCGCAGTTTAAATGAAATGTATAATTTCACATATTTGATTTATTGTGTGACCACTCATTCCATCTATTTTGAGTCAGATGACAGGGATCTCTGCAGGAAGTTGGTTGCTCTGTGTATCGGCCAGAGGCTGAAGTTGACTGTGGATGTTGTGGACAATGGTGCCACCTTTAAATCAGATGATTTGGTCGGTGCTACCATTCTGGCCAACAAACAACATATCCCAGGTAAATATAACAACTATGTTACAGCTGTCACCGAATGTCCTCCCTCAACACATCCATAAATCTCGTCTTTTCTTCCTGCCTCATCTGTCCCTCTTCACCATCCTACCAATATATTCACCATCCCTTATCTGCTTGTGTGTGTGAAACACCATAGCCTGGCCTCTCTCACTTTGCCCTCAAATGTCCAACGTGAGCTATCCTCCTTCTTTCGGTTTTTCCCCTCAGGGGTCGCCACAGTGAATCACTTGCCTCAATCTAACCCTGTCTTCTGAATCCTCTATTCTCACACCAACTACCTTCATATCCTCTTTCACTACATCCATAAACCTCCTCTTTGGTCTTCCTCTTTGGTCGTCCTGCCTGGCGCTTCAAGACTCTGCATCCTTCTACCAATATAAAGCTACCCTATATCCTGATGGCAGCTATCCTTCTGATGTGCTCATTCTTCATCTCTCAACAAAATATAACCAACACTTGTAATTATCTTAGTCATACTGATTGCTACTTATTATTTAGTTTTGTTAGTACACACTTACTGCTACTGGACTGATTGACTGTAACAGGAACAATGTAGTGATATTCTTGCAAGAGTACAGGGAATCACCTTTGACCAAAAGTGGTTAATTGACTCTGGATAGCTAATTTTGTCCTTATAATTTTCATTATTAGCTGTTTAGTGGCTTAATTCTGCATTATATCATGACTGCAAATGTATCAGTCACTACTAAGTACATGCACACGAGTTGAGCTGCTATTTGAGAAATTGTAACAATTCCTATGTACATATTTGTTATGGAACTTGGCTGAAATGGTGTGCAGATGAGCTTGGGTCATGTTAACACAACGTTTTAAAATGACAAAATGACACAGGTGTTACCTAAGAAACACATCAATCACTCTTCTTACAGAGATGACAGCTCTCGTCTTTTATTATGTGCTCTGTTAGGAGATGGAAGGAGGATCTCTTCCATTTATTTGTTAACAGTCTTGAGCTATTTCATAACTTTGTAAATGACCAATGTCTATTTATTTTGTTCTTTTCAGGTGCTAACTTGATGGCTGGACAAAAACTCACAGCAGTTATCCTCCATGTGGACATCCTGTCTAGATGTGTCCATGTGTCCATCCTTTCCAAGCTGGTGGGAAAGAAGAAATCAGTGAGTTTTAACACCTCGTCATCATTTTTCATGATTCACTTTCTCAACTCTGCTTGTTTGTTTCTTTTTCATTCAAGGCAGGCACAGGTTTGCAGATTATAAACATTTTTGATCTACCATTTTCATTCATTTATTTTTCAGTTAAATGAAGGGTCTACATACACAGCAACAGTGCAGCACATAGAAGAAGACTTTGCTGTCATCTCATTGGAGGACACCGCTCAGCTGACTCTGATTCAGACCCGCAGCCACATGAACGATGTGTTCCTGTCAGACTCGGACAAGCTGAAGATAGGCAGACGTTTGGCTGCTGAGGTTCTAGAAACCACCTGTGAGGAACTTCAGGGACTCCCTCGAGTGTCATGGGAGGGAACTGCATCAAAACGCCAGCGCATGACCTCAGAAAATCAGCCAGGATCCAAAGGAAAATGCTTTGGTGAAATTGTGCATGGTAAGGTGCAGTCAGTGAAGCCTACATGCATTCAGGTGTCGCTAGATGCCGGGGGCATGGGGAGTGTGCATGTGTCCGAGGTGCGTGAGCTGTCAGACGTACACCCAGGATCGTTCCCCACGTCGTCTGTTAAAGTGGGCAGTGTGATCACAGCCAGGGTCATTGGTGGACGAGAAGTTACCAGTCACAGGTAAACAAACACTGCTGTGTTGTTGGCTGTGAAGACTGCACTCATTCTTTTGTGTGTTTGCAACTTAAAATGATCATGTTTATTTTCAGATTTTTGCCATTTTCCCATCCCAAGTTTAAATACCTTCTTCCTGAGCTCACACTTATACCAAGGTAAATTGTTTCTGCAGTTAACCGCTAAGCTACATTCTCTGTACAGTTGTAGGACCAAAATTGTCACTGAGTTTATTATAGTTAAGGTCTATTAAAAGCATCATCTTATATATCAGTGGTCAAATGTATGTTGTGTTTGATCAGGTATTGTGAATCAGTAAATGCAAATTCTAATATTTTCATCTCTGTTATGCTAATGGAAGTGTACGTAATATTTTATGTTCTCTCTTCCAGCAAACTTGACCAAAGTGCTGATTTAAAATCAGTTTCCTCAACAGAAAAACTGAATAGCTACAAAGCTGGCGAAAAAGTTACCTGTTTTGTGTCAAAAGTACGTTCAATAGTTTTTATTTACTCACCTTAGATTTTTTTTCTTTTCTTCTTGGTTGTCAATAAAGTTATACAAACATGTTTGATTTAAAAATGACCTCCATACCTTAAGAAAATGTAAATAAATAAGTTAAACAACAGACTGAGGTATATAGTCTGACAGTTCAATGCGTTTGTGTTTGTGTCCCCAGTTTAATTCAAACAGGAAGTCTTTGGAGGTCACCACGGATCCTGGCGTCACTGGGATGGTGGAACTTCTCGCCATGATAACAGACCCTAAAGTAAATAACTTATGTCAAGAGCATGTGATTGATTGTTATTCTGTCATTTGGGCTTAAAATGCTTGACTAGTAACTTGAAGTTGAAGGAAAAAGTGTTGTCCAAAAGGCATTATTGAAATTGTGCTCATCTGTTAGGATGCTAGTCACCCTGAGAAATTGTACAAGCTGGGCCAAGCCATCCGTGCCAAAGTGGTTGAAGTGAGCAGTAAACCTCATCGATTTGTGCTGTCGCTCATAGGTAGGACAAGCTCACGGTGAATAAAGCAGTACCTTAAAGCAGTTTTTAGTTTGTTTCATTTGAGGGTTTGCTCTTCTTTCCAGATGCATATAAACTGGAGACGGGCAGTGTGACTTTGGGGATGGTGACGGGTGTTCAGCCACAAGTTGGTCTGTACGTCAAACTTCCCTTTGGAGGCATAGGGACTGTTGCTGTCACCGACTTAGCTGACGCGTACAAGCCAAACCCCCTGCAGGCATACAGCAAGGATCAGCTGCTCAGGTCTGGAAATGACTGCCCTGCTTACTGTGTAGCAGAAGCAGTGATCCATTTGTCTTCTGATGTTGGAAACTCACTAGCTTCTACTTTAAAGATATGGTGCATTAGATTTAATGGAAATAAAATGGTTCTCAAAGTAGAAATACATGTATTCTTAATTAATATTTCATGAACATATGTTCAGTGTAAGTAAGAATCCTTGTGTCTTCATTTGTTTAAAATGACAAACCAAACACGGACTCTAAAGAGACCTGTGTTTTCTCTACCACATGCCACCAAACATCACACACTGAATATCCTGCACAGCATGCTTTTAACAAAATGCAACTTTCTGAACCTGAACCTTTATATCTATATGAGTCTAAAACTGTTTCTGCCTGAAATGCAGGTGATTGATAATCCTGACAAACTCGTTCTTTGTCAACGTTCACAACCCATTTTGGTTATTTTCAAAAGCAGTTTTCCCTTGCCATTACTTCAGGTGTTGCCTCCTGAGGAACGAAAACGGGAAATGGCACTTGTCCTTACGTTCATCAAGGTAAGAGAACTGTGAAGTCATGATTTTTTTTTTCAGGGGATCATGTATCATTTGACACGTTTGTGTTGTATCATTTGTGTGATGGGTTGCACGTCCTGTCCCACAGGGTTAACCCACAGCAGGGCAAGCCAGTGAAGGACACTGAGGTTGTGTCTGTGGAAAATCTGAAGGCTGGTCAGACTATCAGGGGCTACGTCAAGTCTGTAAGCGAGCAGGGGGTCTTCATTAGGTAAGTCAGGAATATGCTCAGCTGTGTTAGGAAGAGATGGGGGAATTGAGCATTTTTTTGGAAAATGATGCTGGTGAAATGTCTCACTCCTGTCACTAAAGACAACGTTTTTCATATCTCCTTTTTTTATTGCAGATTATCTCAGACAATAACAGGAAGAGTCCAGCTTCACAAGACATCCAAATACTTTGCAGTAAACCACAAACTCTTGGTGGAGCACCTGCCTCCCAACACCCTGCTCACCACCAAGATCCTCAAGTAAAGAAAGCATTTTACATACATGTCCATATTTCCCTAACATTGCCTGTGATCTGAATAATCATGCAATACGAGTTCAATCAAGCTGATGTAGATGTGTGGTTGGAGGGTGTCGGGCATCACAATTGCGTTATTTTGTGTGTGTCACATAGTGGATGTCACCCTAGGATACCTTGTGACATTCTCACAAAAAACCTTGCATGTTAGAGGGGTCTTAGACACTTGTAAAAAAAAAAAGTTCTGCACATCTATATGTGTGTTTGGGTTTTATTATAAAAGCATCATGGGATATTTTAGGATCTTTTTTTGAATAAGGATAGAAACATTCTCACTTTATTCCATTAGCTTTCCATGTTGAGCTTTTTTCTGAATGGACTCGTTAGTGACACGTTTGATATGACAGTTTTCATTTTCTTCAGAAATGTAGACATTGTGTTTTGAATATGTCTCATTTTAGATGTTTTCACTCTAGCAGAGATGAGCTCTCCAGAGAAAAGTCTATGGTCCTCGTTGAATGTTGAAACATGTCCTTAGGTACATCATTTGAGAGGGTGCAAGCAGTGTTTTGGGACATGAGCAAATATAAAAAAACTTCACCATTTCAAGAATGTGTTTGAAGGAACAAAACACAGGCTGAGTTCTTGTAGGCAAATACACCAGTGGGGAAACAGTTTTTAATCAAGAGTGTCAATGGTTATACATAAACAGTAGTATTAATCAGAGGTTGATTTTCATTAGTGTTGTTAACATCTTAGTGATGTTTTTTTTTCTTTTTGCAACGAGGGGAAAAAGCATAAAAGCACATAAATGTAGTCATTGTAAGTTCTGTCAGTATACTGTTTTTATACCAGAGGATTATGAATTTTGCCCATTATGAAAATGCATCTGAAATTCACTATTTTACATTAATTCCTGTAACAGACAGCAGATTGCATAACTGAACTGAATTTACATTATATTTTTTTCAGTTTTTCCATCCTCAGTGCATTATAAGCCAACATTAACCAGGCAGTCTGTAATCTGTCATGTCACTCAGCATCAGCACTTCAACAATTTATGGTTTTACAATCACCTAATTTGACACTCTGTGAACTGGCAGAAATACTGTTAAGTCTGACCATGGCCTCAGGTGACACTTTGATCTGCTGTAGTTGCCAAGTATGGGACCAAAGCCTTTCAGTAACAGTCAGGCATAAGAGTTTGTACCAAAAGGAGGAATTTGTAATAATTGGTCTCAATATAAATTTTGGCAGTCTTGTCCCTTTTGCAATTTTGTAGTCTACAGCTGTGTCTGTTCTTATCTGCAGTATCGACACCAAGGAGCAGTTAGTGGACCTCTCTCTGCTCCCAGAGGACACCGGGAAGTCAGATGTTCTTCCTGAATCTCTCCAGCTGCCACTGCGTCTAACAGGAGGGGAGAAGGAAATATATGATACAGAGAGGAAAAAGCGCAAGCCTTCTAAGAGCCAACAGGTAATGAATGCTGCTTAACAAGTCTCACACCAAATTCTCCCTCCTTCCTGTGGGTTTCTCCATTAGCACAATCCCAGTTGTAAATGAGTCACCACCCAAGCTTTTAACATTTGCAGGTCTCCATGAAGTGAGCAGTTCCCTTCATAGGGATCAATGCCATCTCTGGTTATCACTCATTCATTATCTTCCACTGTGGCAGTAATAAACGCTGCATTGATTTCGGACCCTGCACACATTAAACGCATCTGCTAGTTCACTGAAGCACTTAGGTATGTGTCAGGGTTTATTTAGTCTCTGACAGGTGACTTCACTCTTATTTGATTTGGCAGAAAGAGGCAGAGTCGCAGGTCCTTAAGAAGAAGAAGAAAACAAAGAAAGCAAAGTCAGATGGCAATGACAGCGGAGTGGAGGTGTACTTCAGAGAAGAGGAAGATGATGAAGAGCCCAAACCTGCTCCTGTGAAAGTAATCAGTGATACTCAGTGTTTTGTGTATTTTGACATTTCTTCATAGCTTCAGTTCCAGAATTAGTCAAATCTGTTCTTCCATCAGGTCACGCCCAGCTCAGCAGGCCCCTCCAGACTGCAGGTGGCAGGGGGTTTCTCCTGGGACATGGGGTTGAGTTCACTCAAACCTGCTTCTGCAGTGCTGGATGGGGGCACTAGTGACGCAGAGGACCAAGAAGTGAGCAGCAAGGTGAGCTGGTCTGTTAAGAGAACGTGAGCTTTGGGTTATTAAACCACACCTGCCCCAGAGGCCAGGGGTGGACAGATATACGGGGAAGGATGTCCAGCCCATATTTTGGTCCCATTCTCATACAAAAATTTGGGATTGTTTATTATTATTTATTTTTACAAATTTTCCTTTCTCTTAATCCTTTTTTATACAAGTTCTTACATTTTTATTTTTTTAGGATTTAAAATGAAGACTGGATTAATCCCTGTGTAGGCAGGGTTTTAGAATAACAGACCTGTCGGGGTATTAGTAAGTGCAGCTGACTTTTTCACTTGTGAAAGGCACATTGTACACAAGTTGTCGGTCTGGAATTTTTGTACTGTTTAACTGTGGTTACAGTCCATACATGCCTGTGATTGCTGCACTGTGTACAAGGGCCCCTCCATCAAATACTGTAGCAGCACAAATGTGAAGCTCACCACACATCCGTCTCAGTCACACACCAGAGGACAGACTTGGAGACACTGATGTAGCCTGGTTTTTATGGTTTCATAGTGTCTTCACTCACATCTAATAAAATCCTGTATAGTGTAGCTTTAGGTACTGCAGCTTCAAGGTGTTCATATGTGCAGATTCACAATGTAAGTTATATCAAATTTAAATACTTTTACATACACTTTTTCCATTTGTACTGTATCCAGCAAGGATGTCAGTCCACCAGTAACCTTGAAAATCGATTCTGTGTTTAATTTTTGGCCAGTTTCAGACATGGTCAGACACCCAGTGGAAATAAGTGCATTAGTGTGACACACATTTAATCAGTAGTAAAAAAACCCAACTATTTCTGTCCCTTCTTTCAAAGGCAGATACTTCAATAACCTCATGTGTTACTGACACAATACATTCAGTGCAAACATCTCAACACTAACATGGACTTTTTTTTTCTTGCATCAGCAATCACCGATGTTTCTTTAAACCATTACATTGTAAAATCTATAAAGAACACTGTGCACATGGACCCAGTCAGAAAACATCTGATTACTATTGGTTAAATTGGTTTAAAACTAGATCAGTAAAAATAGTTTTGGTCAATTGAAGAGAAACCATGCAGTCATACAGATGTATAAAGGCTGAATTTGGGGATGAACCATGCAACTAAGATGCATCATGTACTTTTAAAATACAATCATAGCTCAAGGTACTTCGTCAGAGTACATCCCTTTGTTGTTCCCCCTTGTTGTTTGTATCCTCATGTCTCTGTGATGCTGTTGTCCTCTGTCAGCCGCTGAAGAAGTCTCGCCATGAACTGGAGCAGGAGAAGAAGGCAGCAGAGAAGGCCCTCGCTCAGCGGGAGGCAGAGCTGATGGATCCAAACTTGAAGCCTCAAGATGCATCTGCCTTTGAGCGGCTGCTTCTGGCTTCACCAAACAGCTCGCTGCTTTGGCTACAGTACATGGCTCACCATCTACAGGCCACTCAGATCGAACAGGCCCGAGCTGTAGCTGAGAGGGCCCTCAAGACCATCTCTTTCAGGTGAGCGTTGAATTATAAATGCGTTAATCTCATTTGTTTGGTAGGATTTATGGGCTTCTGACAAAATATGTCACTTGTAAATAGAAGTGTTCAAATTTGGCAACGCAGAAACAAAAAGCAGTGAAACACAGAATGTTCAGAATGAAAAAAGAGTGAAATGTTATTTCCTGTTCCAGCAGTTACATTGTAAAACAACTAGACCCTCCCACACATCCTATAGGAATGTTCTATAGGCCAGATACTGTATGCCACTATGTGACTTCCGTGCATATGGGACAGATCTAACCTATGTTTAATTTGTGCTCTGCTATTAAATTGCAGTGGTTTTTGTGTTCCTGTAATGTCTAGTGTCTCCTGATGAATCCCTTTTGTTTTTTTAAACAGAAGGCAAGTAGCATAGTGAAACACTTATCAATAAATGACTAGGATTACAGAATCACCTGCACTCAGCATTTAAGGGGCCCATTCTTCCTGTAAGAGAAAAGAAACGCTGTACTCAGATTCTTTCCCTCATTTCCATGTTTCAATGCAAAGTGGTAGAGGAGTTTAAAAAAATATGCACAAAAGTCAAAAAAAGACCATTAATCGGGAGATTCTGTGTGTTAAAGCGATTTTCACCTGTCACATTTACGGTCCAGTCCTTGGCCATAAAGTGATGATGTGTGTAAGTCTGTCTGTGCTTCCTGGCATTGACTTGAAGGGAGGTTTTGACAAATTTTGGAAGTACTCAACCTGTGTCTGAACTGTCACTCTACTTTTCACAGGGAGGAGCAGGAGAAGCTGAATGTGTGGGTGGCCCTGCTCAACCTGGAGAACATGTACGGCACAGAGGAGAGCCTCAAGAAAGTGTTCGAGCGAGCGCTGCAGTTCTGCGAACCCACGCCCGTCTATCAGCAACTGGCTGACATCTATGCCAAGTCAGATAAGACCAAGGTTCACCTCAACTTTTGTTAATTGTACCATAGATGCACACAGGTGAAAACTGACCCACCAAAGGCTCCAATCCGACCGATGAGATGAACTGGGAAAATGCAGAAATTACACTGAAGACATGACAGTCGAGTGTTGAACTGAGGGCACCAGTAAAACAACAGCATAATAACCCATTAATAATGGCCACTCCAATATTTCTCGTTAATGTCATGTGTAAAAATACATTAGAGATATTATTCTACTATGTAATTATTTTATCGTATTGGACTGTATGTGGGCTATATGAGTTTGATGCCCCTTTTCTGTAGCTTTTACATTAACTCCAATAATGTTCTGTAGCCTCTGTAAATAATACTTGTCATCTTTCTTCCAGGAAGCGGAGGGTCTGTATAAGACGATGGTGAAGCGTTTCCGTCAGAATAAGGCAGTTTGGCTCAGTTACGGGACCTTCCTGCTCCAGCAGGGTCAGAGCGATGCTGCCAGTGCTCTCCTGCAGAGGGCGCTGAAGAGCCTGCCCTCCAAAGAGAGTAAGATGGGACCCCAAGCATAAATACATGGGAACAAAATAATTTATCAAATAAAGCTGGAGAACTTTAAAAACATTAATGGCTAAGGTCTTGGTTAACCCATAAAGACCCAAACGTCCACCTTTGACTAAATAATTAACTGATGCCAAATGTTTAATACCTGTTGATCCACTAATCCTATCGATCCATGTAGATCATTGTAAAATCAAAGATACGTGAAATCCAATTTGTCATCTTTTCATGGTCATTAGGTAGAACCCATTTGAACATTCAGACATTCCGTAACGAAAGATGAGAACACCGCCATCTTGTACAACATTGATTCACCAGTAAAAAAACATCACATAGTTTGATCAGTGACAGGGGACGGATACACTTGTTTTTACATTCGAGTATTGATAACTTTGCAGAAAAAGTCACATTTTCTTTACTCCATTTCTGATATAATGACCCTCGACTTTAATCTGTGCTTTAATGAACATCAGTATGATCAGTAAATGCAGGAAAATACTTTATTTTCACTGAAAAAATGCAAAACAGAAATTGATATTAAATGTTGATGAAGCATTTCTAAAAAGATAACTATAGAGAAAAATTCATTTGGGAACTGTCACAAAAGTTGTTTGGGGACTTAATGGGTGAAACTGTGGATTTATGTTTTCGTTTATGTTTTTGTAAATGCTTACCTATTTGTGGAAATACTAGGTAAAGCAGAGGAGTTTGGAAGAAAATTTTAATTTATTCAGTAAAATGTATAACATAGTCACAGGATTCTGGACAATTACTATTTCTGCATGTCTAAGCCAAAAATATAAACTAGATGAGATGGTCATCACACCCGAGAAGCTGGAAAGGAAACGTTGGAAAAGGAACAGGAAGTACAGCTGTTCGATCTAGGTTGTTTTAATAGTTCTTCATTCTCTTGATATTTATTATATTTTTATTTGCTTTACTTTGTCCAAAATGACTGCACAAGACTGGGAGATTTCTTTTTTATTATTTTCTGCATTAAGTGTAGAGTATGCAAGCTTTGGGAATGTGTTTCCCTGACCCAGCTGTGCATCTCTACAGGTTTTAACCTTTGGGTGTTATCCTTCTGTTTCAGGTGTAGATGTGATTGCCAAATTCGCTCAGCTGGAATTTCGTTACGGCGACGCAGAGAAAGGTCGCGCCATGTTTGACAAAGTCCTGAACAGCTACCCGAAACGCACAGACCTCTGGTCTGTCTTCATCGACCTCATGGTCAAACATGGATCACAGAACGATGTCCGGTGAGTACAGGCCCTGTTTTATGTCCCTCCTCTTAGAGCTTTTCGTTCGCATATTCTGGGGCCCTCAAATCACATGTGGAAAAATTTAACCCTATACCACTTTTCTGACCGCCATAAAGAATGCTTTATTAAATATCTGAGCTTTCCGTCTCCTGCAGGGCGCTGTTTGATCGTGTGATCCACCTGAGTGTTTCAGTGAAGAAGATCAAGTTCTTCTTCAAGCGCTACCTGGACTATGAGAAGAAGCACGGCACCAATGAGAGCGTGCAGGCTGTGAAGGAGAAGGCCATGGAGTTTGTGGAGGCTAAAGGCACGGAGGCTGGACGCTAAGGTCCCCTTACACACAGTCATACAGAGTGTGGACGGACGGAAATGTACAAAATTAGACTTCTCCTTAAGATACTCACCTTTGAAGCTTGTTAGTTTTATCATTGTGGACTGGGGACCTTTGAACATCTGATTACAACATTATGAAGCGGACGGTAGACGTCAATAAATATGATTATTGCCATTTCAATTTTAGCTGGTTTTGTATGCAAAAGAATATGTAATGGATTTTTAAATGGTAAAACTATTTGCTGTATTTTTTCAAGAGTATTCGAAATGCATTTATCTGGTTTCAATAAATCCACCACCATTACAATACATTACTTGACGTTTTATTTAAAAGCAACAAATACAAAATAACAATATATAGGGACACGTTTACATACAATACATACAGGCAAGACTAGTTTTCTATCAGTCTCTTTTTCAAAGGAAAGGGCCTGGGACACAACTGGTAACAATATAATGGAGTTAATTGTCATAGTTGTCATCCCGCTGGTCTTGGTTTGCGTCAGAGGTGGTGGCTGACCCTGACTGCTATAGAGCATTTCACCTACATTGGCAGTACTGAATATGCATGTGTGGCACGGCGTTATAGGGTGACGGACATGGTTTGTGCTGGCTGTATCGGTAACACCCCTGAGATATTAGAGGTATCCATACTTGTCCTGTATTCTGATGTCCCTCTCGATGCCTTTAGTTGTCTTTTTTTTTTTTTAATCTTTTCTTGTCTCTGGCAGTGCTGCACTAGTTGTCCAGTGACAGTGGCAATGAAACTCCTGCTTTCAAATGTGGCTCCTTTCCTAGCTTTTTTTTTTTTTTTTTGGTGAACAGTGCAATATGGAAGTAGAACTAGGAGCATTTTTATGAAAAGATCCTATTCTTCTACCCTCTCTCTGACCGATCTGAAAGAATCATTTTGGCGCCGCCTGTATCCACTACCCACCAAGGCGTATTGCTCAAAGGTCAGCAGTGAGGTGTGGCCACTTGGGATCATTATCAACATATCCTGTGAGATGTCTTTACAATGACCACTGTCTATCATCCATAGTGTTTGGGGTTTTTTTAATGTATGTATTTTCCATAGAGGGCGCTGGGTTTGTTCTCTCCATCCTCCTCTTCCTCATCTCCCTCACACCTCCTCTGGGTCCATGGGGCCCTCCGCGCCCTGGGGAGCGTCTGTGTGGAGCCGCAGGATGGGCTTGTTACACATGGGGCACACACTGCGGATCTCCAGCCACTTAAGCAGGCACCTGATGAGATACAAAAACAAAACTTAAGTGGAGGTGTGTTTAGTGTATACGGAGCAATTATGGCTGGAAATGTCATCCATGATAAGTGTTTTTACACATCCGCTAATTCTAAGTACCACAATTAATGTCAAATCATTACCTAGTTCTTTAATATTGAAGGTAGAATTGTTAGCCCATAGTGGAAATTTAGAATTTTTCAGATATCTACAAGGAGAACATGCATAACAATTGCAGTGGTAACATGTAAACATTAAAATATCCCGATTTCAGCGTTGCATAAATGACCAATACATTACAATGCTGTTAGAGAACAGGCCTGGGTCAGTGCAAAATGCAGTAAAAATGTCAGGTTAGTTTACAAAGACAGGTTTGAATTTGCAGATTTAGATTTGCATATTTGGAAATTATGCAATAGAAAACCTCATAAGTGCAAATATTCTACCAAAAACACTACATCACTGTTCATTACTTTGTCTTATTTTAACAGTTTCATAAAGCGGTAAACTAATTGCATTGTAGTTATTGTGGCTTGTATTTTATCAGATGCTGGTTGACACACCCCTGCATCTCTGAAACTGGAATTCACTTTGTGCAATTCGCTTACTTCTTGTGAAATGCATGTGAGCACGGACACACTCCCAGCTCATCTCTGGTCCTGAATTCCTCCAGACACACTGCACAAGTTTGCTGCAAAAACAAACAAAAAAAACCCCAACTGAGTCAAAGCTGTGATTTAATTTCCTCCTCCTGTTTACTATATACTGACCAGAAGGCTTGTGTTTCACCACAGCCACAAACGCCACTTTTGTGCGTCTAATATCAGGGGAGTCAGGGAGTCAAACTCACATATACAGTGGGCCAAAATTTTAAACTTGGACAATGTCATGGGCCAACATTGATATTTATTGAAAAAGCAGACCCAAACGGTATGGAATAAGCACAGCTTGATATAACTTAATATTGCACACATTCAAATTTTAATAACTTAATATTGTACACGTTCAAATTTTACTTTCAAATAATAAAAAAGACTTCCATGGCATTCATTTCTTAAAATTTAAAGATCATTTGCCTCTTTTTAAAATTTGCAGCCTTCTGATTGAAATTTTAAGAGTAATCTTTTTCCACAATCTAATAAGAAATTTAAGACCAATAATAAGCCATTTGACTAATAATAGTATCCTTCAATGAACATGCAACCATTCTTGGACGAGCAATGAAAAGTACATGAAGACCACTTTAATTGTAGCTCAGTCTGCTACACTCTGATCCACTCTGTGTTCAAGCCAGATACCTGGCATCTCTTTTTGGATCGATATCTGGTTTCAACCTCCGAGCTGAGGGAATCTTCTGGGGGTTAATCTGTCAGATGACTCCTGTGAGATGTTTTGGTCATTTTCATGAAAGAGAGATAAGTGCTGCCAGACATGGAGAGCATCTGAGCAGCTTGGGTGTGGAGCTGAGGCATTGTGTCAGGGATGAAATGTGGAATCTGTGCAGCACCCACAGCATCATACTTGGACTTGAGCGTGGCACTACACTGGAGCGGCTTCATTTGGAGGTTGGTAGTAGCGTTTTCCATGTCAACTGCAAAAGAATTACCGAGCAGTTCAAACCTACATTTCTGGACGTCAAAGTTGGCAAATCCCCATGTGAACTCAGCGCAGGGTACGCTGAGTTTTTGAGCCAACTGCATATGGGTAGATGGTGGTAGAGATCTGCATTTGAATAGTTTGGCAGTAGGGAAAATGGCCCAAGTTTCCTTTGCAGCATCTGATTCTCACACAGGCACAATTTAGTTTTAAAATCCCTCACTGCAGCGTCCGTGTCTGTGATGATGCACTCCTGCTCCTCGAGCTGCAGGTGGCTTGTGATGTCATACATAAAGGTCACCTCACACAGACACTTCTGCTCCCGGAGCTCTGCTGTGTTTTACCTTTGCTTTCCAGAAACTGACACATTTCCTCACAGAGCTCGAAACATCTTTTCATGACTTTTACTTGGCTTGACCATGTCACCTCTATGCGATACCCACACTGCTCCAGAAGAGACTTGGAACTGGTGGTGATTTATTATAATAAAGTTAGCTACTGGTGTTACTGTGGTCATAACTTCTGACCACACTCATGTCATGACTCATAACACGTTCCATCTTTAGGGCTTTGCCACACAGTGCTTCTTGGTGTATAATGCAGTGATGGACAGTTCTCCTCCCGCCCACCAGTCCGCTCTTTTGACCGCACATTGCTGGTGCACCATCTGTCGTTAATCCCACGAGTTTATCCCAAGTCAGCTTAATTTCAGTTACACATTTGGAAATCTCTTCAAATATTTCCTTTCCCGTGCTTGTGACATGCATTTTATTTTAATCCCAAAAGTTCCTCTGTAACACACAGGTTTGAGTCCACCCCACGGACGAAGACTGTCAGCTGGACAGTATGTCATCCGCAGTAAGGGAGAATGCAACAGAATCTTTTCCATTTTCATTCACCTGGTCATATAGATTGGTGTCAAGAGTGCATGTGCGAACAGTTACTGTGTTTCTGCTCAGGCTCATGAAAATGCTTGCTTTTTTTCCTCTGGACGCACGAGGTCACAAACTTTCACCGTGCCCTTTTTCACAGATTCTCCCTCATTGAAGGGATGATGTTGCGATCTCTGCTGCCACAGTAAAACTTGCCCTTATTGCAGCCCCACTTTGTGATATTACTTTTTCGAACATGGTCTGTTGTGAAATCATACTTATTTTTATCTCTTCTACTTTCTGGCGCCTTTGAGTCATGTGAATGTCTTTTGCCGTGGGGTTTTGTTTCAGAGTGGCTTCTAACATTGTACTCTGGCTGTAGCCGCATTGGCTCCACATACAAGACAAACAGGTGTGTCTTTGACATAAAAAAAACCTCATATTCTGCCTCCCACCTGTGCAGAAAGCTCCTGTTTTCTGTCTCTCTTTGCCATTTTTAGATGTGTAACACAGTGCAAGTAGCAGCATGAGGTCACTATGACTACTGTCATCAGAGAGTAGGGTGTTGACTTGCTGAATAGGTTGCACAGCATCCTGGAATTTTTAGTTTTGGCAATACATGCATAAGCTGGGGGGGGGAATTTTGCCCACAGGCTAGAGTTTTACATCACCTTGACTCGAGTACATTGCAGTATTCTGTCGGTTTACTCTCAGCTACACCAGGAGTTTATTTTAAGTATAAATCCGTCCCTTGAAATGCTGTTTTCTAATCACAAGACAATTTCACCTCATCTTTGAACAGAAACAGAAATTGGATGTTGGGCTGAAAAACAAAATTGTACTCAAACTACCTCTGCAGCTTTGATAGAAAAGTAAAAACCTCAAAGAGCAATTTTAGAAATCACAAGAGACAGAGGAAGGATCTCATAATGCATTTTGAATGAGCGCCACTATTCCTGGTGCCCAGAATTCATCCACAAGCACAAAGCCAAGCACCACTCAGACCTACTTCTCTTCATTTAATTTTTAATTTTATTTTTGTAAATGGCTATATATGAGATTCAAGGTATTTTCAGGACATCTCCACCCTGGATGTGCATACGGTATATTCATTACATCTGCAGGATGGAATTGATCAAGTGAGTAAACCAAACCCTACTATTTTTAGTTATAGCAGACTATCTCTGCCAACTGAGAACTTGTGAAATGAGTACCACTCCTAGTTTCCAACATTTCTGCTTATTGGAAGAGACTGTTCTGAAAATACACCACGACTGACTTACTCCGAGAAGGCTCAGTTTCTTGCTTGCTCCCTTTAGCACCACCTACAGTAAGAAAATAGAAAAGGGAGAACACGTTGGATCATGTGAATGATGTGTCAGCAATATTATGTTGGCAGGAAATCTATGCTGTATAACAAACACTTGAAATAGGTTCAATGTCCTAGAGTCACTGACTTAAAAAAAAAATACCAGTGAGAGGGCTGTTTACTCTTGTGTGTGTATATATGTGTGTGTTTCCGGTATTTCAGAATTTTATTATTATTTTTTTTAAATCTAATTCTAATGACCAACGGTACAGACTGATCCATCTGAACAGCAGTGTTTTCAACCATCTGTTCAATCAGGTTAGCATCATCACCACGCCTACAACGCCACTCTGTCACTACCTGTGCACCATATTAGACTTTTTCCCACTGGAACTGGATTAACAGGGTGTAGGTAATGACAGATGAAGTCAAGGTCATCTATAAAGAGCAGTGTTAAGTTTCACAGCTGACAACAACAGTGTGACATAGTGTAGTAAGTGGTATTTATAACCAGCCTCAGAAGTGGGTGCTACATGTGAAGGCGTGGTGAAAGATACCGCAGATACTGGACGTACTTCATTGTAGCTGAACTGCTCTCTGGTTCCTTGTTGTTTCAACCTGAGAGACAGACACACACACAGAAGGAGAGAGGGTGACGACATCAGTGACAAGTGTAACTTTAGCCACACACTTGATTCAGCTATGATTCCACTGTTTTGCACCGCAGGAGGGGTGGACAAGAGTGTAATAAATCTTCTACATGTAATCAATAAAAAATTGTATACTCTCTATTTAACCCTTAAAGACCCAAACATCCACTAGTAACCAAAGCATCTATTCGTGGAAACTGTGTAATATGTGTTGATCCATTAATCATAGAAATACATGTCAGTAATTGGTATAAATACAGTTAGACTTAGACTTCCTTTATTGTCATTACACAGACACACACTATGAATCTGGTAACGAAATGTCATAGAATTGTCA
>JAPTHA010000001.1:14688241-14705016 GCA_029814585.1 Gymnapogon annona
GAGTGTAACTGCAGTGTAAATATGACAACACTCACAGTCAATATAAATAATTAATAACATTAATTATTAATGATTAATAGTTAATCATTTGGTGGTCATCAGATATGACCCATCTGGATGTTCAGAAGCTCCACAGTTGTCATGGAAACACCGTCATCTTCTACAACATTGTTTTACCAGTAAAACCCATGGAGCTGAATCAGCACCACTGAATGGACACACTGGGTTAAAATGAACATAAAAAAAATCCGTAGTGATATAATAACCTCTGGAAGTTTCATGAACATTTCATTTAAATATAGGAAGATGCATCATTTACAGTGAAAAATACAGGGGATAACATTCAACTCTCAGTAGAGTACTTAAATATCAGCCACCAATGCATTGGAAAGCTGATAGTTTTGGATATTTAGTGACATCTAACAGTGAAGTTACACAATGCACCCACTGAAAACACACCTCCCCTCACCCTCAACTAGAGCCAGAGTTTGTTTTGTTAGTCAACTTCTTTTTAATTATGGAGACGTTAACTCTGGATCTTGGGTCAGACATAGTTGGTGATGATAATGCACCTTAAAGCCAGATGTTATTGGCCATAAAGTTTGTTCTGTGAATCCACACACAGATGGCTTGTTCTAAGATCATAAAGGCACAATTCATAGTTTCATCTCATTATAGGCACATACATGAATATTATATTTCATCTCTGCTCATGTATTGTCCCAAATGGCTCTAATTTTTAAACCCCAGACCTTCAAATGCTACAGGTAATACCCACGATAATATCATTTGATCTTATTGCACATATATTTTGTGCTTTGTCCATTTTTTTTTAACGTACACTCAAGAATGCAAAATACTGAGGATAATATTAGAATAAATAGGGATAAATCACTTCAGAAAACTTAAAAAAAAATGCCACAAAAGCAGCTCTGAGTCTTTTTGGTTTTATTTAACTGAATAAACGTCAGCTCCTGTTGCACACTAACATGCTTCCTCTTCTGTCTGTTTTGCCCTCATGCTCTGGGGTCAGGTCTCTTCTTCTATTTTGCTCTTCTTTCCCCACATTTCTTCCGAGCCTATCTTACTTCCTCTCCAGATGTCAGCCAGTGCGTCTCACTTCCACACAGCCTCTACCTACCTGAAAAGGTAGCAGCAGAAGATGAGGCTGAGCATGAAGACAAAGAGGCCGATGCCCAACACAATGACGTACACATTGAGCGGAAGGTGGTAGATGTCAGACGCCATGCTGCAGTACTGTTCAGAGTGCTGAGAACCCAAACCACACAGGCATCCTGCCACATACAGACAGAGATGACATACCTCAGTGCCAGGTCGACTTCACACAATGGCACATTTGCTTTACACCACACATTCTGATGATCTATTTGCACACGTGTTTGTGTGGGAATTATCATGACAGATTATTTACAGCTGATATATGTTTGTTCACAGCCTTAGGGACTGTAGACATTTGTTTCAAAATAAGTTATTTCCTTTGCGACTTCTAAATCATCAGTGTTTATATGTAATCAATGTCATGGCCAAAGCGCTTAGTATTGACGGTACACTTTTGACAACTTCAATTTTGTGAGTTTAGTGAGAACTTAAATGATGATATTCCCTTATGCGGCTAAAAGCGTCTGCGGCTTATTCACAGGTTGTAAAATGTTTCTTAAAGAGTTTGAAGTGTAATGGCTGGTGTTTGGATGTGTCCACAGAGCTGTGACTCGCACTGTGGTGACAACAGAGGCTCTCAGGGCTGGGCGTTAATTGGCTGTGAACAAGACAAACATGGAGGACAGACGGAACTTTGGCCGCACCACCATCTGTTTCACAGACCCTATAGGGGTGATGGGTAAAGAATGTGCGGTGGGTGAGTGTAAGCACTGGGGGGATGGAAGTAAGTGGCAGTGGGGTGTGTGTGTGTGTGCGAGTGAGTGTCTAGTGGTAATGCTGAGGTGTGTGCGTGTGTGTTGCAGGTGGCAGGGGAGGAGAGGGGAGGCGTAATAAACAGCATGAGCTCTGGGGACATATGGGCCATTTGGTGAAACAATAGCAGAGGAAGCCCCACTTCCACGTGTTCCTATTAATTTGCAGGGATGTTCTTTGCCAGCCTCTAAATGTCCATGTGTCTCTCTTTAGAGTGAATGAATGGGTCCAGCTTGCAGACTGTGGGGGGTATGGGTAGTATAATTTGACATGGGTGGGGGTGGGAAAGGGAGGAAAAGACCTACTGGTGTGTAATGAAGAGTGGGGTTGATGAAGAGGGATGTAATGCAGAATCGCCACAGCGACCGGAGACAAAATGATGAGGTGAGACACAACCATTTGTTTAGTTGTACGTTTATACATTAACTGTGGCACAAAAACAAACATGACCTTGAATGTGAGTTGTTTTAAGTGCCCCGTCAGCTTCCTCAAAACAACAACCCAGGCTTCCACTGTCAATACCATTTCACAATCCCATCATTATGTAGATCCCATTAACCAGCAGCCTGCAACTAAGTAACTGAACTATGAGGTACAAGTACATACCACACGTGCTACCACCCCTGTGTATTTGTCAATGGGAAATCCACTTACTTACCGTTACACCATTGGAATGGTTGCATGAAATTTGACTCCCAGGGCAATAGCAGTAAATTCGGGCTCTGTCAGGAGAAGGCTGAGTCCTGGATGAGATCCAAGCTCGTGGGCAGGAGCTCTGGACACCAAATCTGTTTGGAGCCTGGAATCAGTCACCCTGAGCTGGATTGCTCTTTTGTTAAGTTGTTAGCTTCCTTCAAAAACAACCATCAGGATTTTGAGATTTGCTCAGATTCCACAAATCCTTAAGAGGTGCGGTTTTGTTGGCTCAGCAATCTTTTGCTAACCCAGCATTCCCAAATCTAGGATTAACCACTCTGTGTTAAGATTGGGAGCTTTGGGATTGGGGAGGGGGTTTGGACCAGGACTGGAGACCTCATGTGCTCCTGTATCCCAGTGAGAATGATGTCATCACAAAAGGAGAGGAGAAGAAGAGACAAAGAAATCTTGGTGAGTGGGAATGGTTGTTTTCAGTTGTCTCGGAGCATGTGTCAGTCAAGAGTTGTTATTGTTAAAGGCTCAATCTCTCTCAGTCACAATGTCATAGCAACACAAGCTCCTTAGTAACAGGAAATACTTACATTTCCAGTAGAAAAAGGGGCCTGGTTTGATTTCACTTTGCTCCTGCAGTAAACGTCCCCTCACGATCAATAACATCCACAGTTCAAAATGACACTCCTCGCACAATGAAGGTAATTATCTGGCATTAGTCGCTGCTTTGTCTTCCCCTCCAAGCTGCTTTTTAACAGAGGATTTTCACCAGTCTCATCCCCCTCTCCTCTCCTCTGTTGTCTCCTCCTTCTTCAATCCTCTAATGTTGCAGGGGTTATTCCTCCTCGGTATAGAGGCCAATGATGTGCTTCCCTCAAAGCCCAAACAAAGTGAGGATAGCTCCATGCAGTCAACAACAGTCCTCAAGCAGGGCTTGGTATTTTGCTGGTGTATGGCTGTTTGTGTGTCAGTCAGAGCGTGTGTGTGTGTATATATGTGTGCGTAGGGGGGGATCCTACTCTCCCTCTAACCATCTGCTCCTTCAATTGAGAAAAAAAAAAGTCAGAGACAAAGGCAGAGGGTGTTCATGAGTGTGTCTGTGTGTGTTGTGTTCAGGCTCTCCAACCTCCAGCTGGCTTTGTCATGGCAGGCTTCTCCTCTTCCTCTTCAGTCCATAATGATGTTCAGAGAGCCTGCAGTTCGCCTTCCCTTCCTCCCCTTGCTCTGTTCTGCTCTGCCTTGGGTTTGTAAACAGATCTCTGCTCATGTGACCAGCCGTTTTGCCTCGCAACGCTCGTCTCCCTCAGCCCTCCCTCTCTACCTCTGTCCTCCAATCTGTAGGCAGAAGGAAGGCAGAATGAGCCAGACACTGACGAATAGGGCGTCTGCAAGCATGTTGATGTGTATGTGTCTGTATGCGCACACCCCTGTGCATGTATATGTGAGAGGGAGACAAGAGAGACACTTGCAGCAAAGTCGAGGGAGGCCCCGGTCACTCATGTCCATGGATGATGCCCTGACACCCATAAACAATGCCGCTTGTACGAAGCAGGGATCCACAACCTCATATGCCCTCCTCTGAACGTAGCATTCCTAAAGCAAGAGCGAGCATCGAGTCTTTCTTGAATTTGCTTTATATTTTCTCTGCAAAAACATCATGTCATTCTTTGGCAAAGGAGGGACCAGTCTGGACGAGAGGAGGAGGAGGAGGAGGAGGAGGAGGAGGAGGGAAAGGGAATCATATCAAGGGAAAATGAGGTAAAATAAAAGCCTGGACAAAGACGCAGAGTCGCACGTCCACCCCCACACCAGCAGGACTGGCTGACAATTCACTGAGTGAGAGAACACCAGCTGCTGGGCTACTGGGTGAGCTGTGAGACGGTCAAAGGGAGCTGCTCCACTAATCCCCAGAAGGAGGGAGAGGCTTCAATGGGATCCATGCCATTTTCATTCACCCTCCCCTCTTCTAGTAATGATATTACTACTGAATACTGAGGAACAGCTGGATTGACCGCACACATACACCAGTATAAATATAGGCCATAATACACCAGACGCTTAAATTGGATGTTTACAAGTTTCAACTCAAAGAGACGACAAGAGAGTTCTGCGGTTTTGTTGTCACTGTTGACATGGGGAAGGATTTGGTTTTAGTACCAGCACGCCCTCTTGTGAGATACAGTGGGAAAACCATGTGAGAATGTTCAGTGGTCATAAATATTTACCATTGTGAATATCCTATCAAATAATCCCACTGTTAAAAGCTTTTTAAACCGTTAATGTTAATTCCTCAGATCCAGACTGAACAGGATTTCACAGGAGCCACTGATGAAAGTAGGGACTGAGCATGAACATAAGAGCGAGGGAGAGAGAAAGAAAGAGGGAGAGATGCAAATGTTGACCTTGTTTTCTTTGCAACATGTAAATGGCTGTGGCTATTCCATCACTTTGTTTTTAAATCCATTGTAGGTTTACCCAATTGAGAATACAGAAGCGCTAGTAAGGCGTCAAATGAGGACGTGATTTAAACATTTAAAAATGGAACTCCCAGGTTCTAATGTGTATTCCATGTGATTCCACCGTTATCTACAATCAAAGTCATGGAAAAAATTTGCTGTGTCATAAATGTGCCAAGTAAGAGTGAGGACATGAGGTACAAGTACTTCTTTTCTTTTGGCGAGTAGAGCTGTGTAATATTTACACTGCCTCACACTTAAGAGCAATACTAATATTTATTAGCGTATTAGATTCACGTACTAATGCATCACTATTAGCCGGTTATGGTAGCTCTTTCCTGCTGCATACACTTTAAAGAATAAACCCTTTTCTTTCCAAGTGCGATTCCTTCGAAAGCAGTATTTTGATGCTTTCGATTGAAATTTATGACTAACAGGTCAAACATTTTTGCAACTTGGAAAGCAAAAACATTTGGCACTACACCCAGTACACCACTAAGTCTTCCTGAAACCTTTCAACAAGTACAATTTTCATACACTTTGAATATTATTAGTTGCGTGAGTGCATAAAAAGTAGAACTTACTAACTTATTGAAAAATCCTTTTGCCAAATGCTGCAACAATGTGATTGCCTGAAAGATAAAGAACCAGCTGAAGCTTTTCTTTGTCTTTCATTTGAACTCAGACCTTACTGTAATAAACCGCCCATTCCTTTTTCTCCCGGTCATGGGTGTGTCCGTGTACAAACCCATTTGCTGTTCCATTTACATGTCCATTCAATAAGCCCATAGCTTCACCATCAATTTCATCCTTCCTGAGAGCTAGAGCTGGTTTGCACGTGTGCCAGTTCCACAACAGCTTATTCACATCGTCCTGAGCCCTGATGCCCAGAAGCTTCTCTTCATCGCTCATCTTCTTTTCTTCGTCTTCATCTTCACTGTCGCTCCTGTGGTGATGGTGAATGCTACGCATCTCTCCGCTGATGTTTTCAAAGTACTGATGGATGCAAACCTTGGCAAAGGTCTTGGCATGCTCCTTGCACGTCTCGTCAAACATCTTGCGCTCAATGTCAATGTAATGAGACCAGTACTTGGTCTTGAGGAAGGCAGCTTGGGTAAAGCATGGTCGTATAGCCCGGATCATGAAGGCTGTAAAGGTCATCATGAGCAAAAACATCCAGCCGCATGCCTGTAAAATAAAGATATTTTTAAATTCGGAGGGGTAGTTTGAGCCCTAAACAGACACTGGTCAGACAAAACATGTACAGTACATGTAATATGGAAATCTGGGGAAGAAAAGCTTCACATCATCATTGTTAACGTGTTCCTAATACACTTGCAACAGTTTCCTCACATCTTCAGCACTCATTAATGCGATCTTTACATCGATAGATTTTTCAGAGATGCATTATTTTTAATCCTTGGTAAATGCCTATTCACTGACCTAAATAACTGTTTTGGATTGAGTGAAATAAGGCCCCCATTTCTGTAAATAATGTATTTAGAAATTACTAACAAGCATTGAGCAAAGCCTTGGAGAGCACAAAGTACAGAGTGAGGTGGCACTTGTCAGAAAAAAATATATTTAGCTACTATTTAATGCTACACTAGTCAATTAAGTTTACTTTGCAACTTAAAAAATTCAATGTTGAAAAAAAATTGAAAATGTTTCCAACCTCAGTCCATAGTCTTAATCACCTGAATCTTAGATTGGTGGCTGCTGGGTCATATTTTGAGTGTGATTGACCTAAAACTGGTTTAAAATAATGAACTAATGGATCACTGGGTTAGAGGTTCGGAATAAAATGAAACTCTTTCTTCCTCAATTTAACCAAAAATGACATTAAACTGTTTTTACCCTAAAATCAAACAGACAATCACAAGACAGGAGGACTTTATGAACATAACACTATGTCCATGTAATATAATGCGAGGATAGATGAGGTAATATTAGGCCGTTAACTGTTACCATATGCCTATTAGTGCAAAATATTGTGCAAAGTATGTTTTAGTTTCCAGCCCTTGTACGTTACACAGGTGGGTTTACATAGATGACCCGTTTGAACAGATTTAGAAATAAGCGTACTGGGTGGGACACTGTTGCCTCTGCAGGTATGCTGCCTTCCAAAGATATGCACTCAAAAGGTCAATAGTTCAAAATAAGTCACTTATGATAGTGAATGGTTGTTTGTCTGGACATGACTAAGAGGCCCTGGAATGAACACAGCCCAACATGCTGGTACACAACACTCAATGGTTTGGATGCATGTGATGATGTTTTCTTTCAGCTTTTTCCCTTCCGGGGTCGCCACAGCGAATCCAGTTCGCTTATTTGATTTGACAGGAGTTTTTACACCTGATGCCCTTCCTGACACAACCCACTGGACGCTCTTACCAGGGATCAAACCTGGTATCCCCTATGCACCAGCCCAGTGCCCTAAAAACTGAGCTATCCAGCCAGGTTTGGATGCTTGTATTAGATGTAAATTCAGAGAGGGAAGTCAGTGTGATCCACTGCCTTGAATACAACTTTAAATTACCCTCGACTACAGCTAAAGAACATGGGTAATTAAATTCAGAAACCATCAGAAATGGTTATTTCTATTTAGGTCAAGGTTATTGAATTCTATTTTTTCCTGTGTTGTTCATGTTTGTAATTAGGAACTCAGTATTTTCTTAAAATGTTGTAATTTATTTTCAATGCTGCCTTTAAAAAGCGTCTGAGAACTACCTCACATGAATTATTAAACAGAGAATAAAAACAGAATAGGCTACCTGTGATATACACTTGATGTATCGCGATGCTGCCACTAGCATTTCCTGATTCTGCATCAAGTCTTTACAGGGAATCTTGGCCAGGAGTCTGATCCTCTCCACCTCCGACAATCCCCTCATGATGCTGAAGTTCCCAAACCTGTCAATATCCAGGTTGATGCTGAAAGCACAGATGAAGCTCTTTCCATCCATGAGGGTGACGGACACCCACACCGCAGGCGCTATCAAAGACCTCTGTGTAATTGAACAGAACATGTAGCGGAGGATTGTTGGATCCTTGCTCCGTCTGCCCGTTGGCCTTTTCCACTCTTCTGCGAGCACGGACACATTATTGTTCAGCACAAAACCCAATAAAAAGAACCATATGGGTGGAATAATAAGCAGCCCAATTCCATAGGTGTAATTGTACTCTGGCATACAGGGGCAGTTGAACTCAAAGGCTGAGTACATCTGAGCACTAGCCAGCGCCATGATACCACAGATCCCATTCATAAAAGACTCCTGGTTGGACTGGAGGAACTGGAACATCATACGAAACTTATCCATCTTGGGAGATTTTTTGAATCCTTGGTTGCAACGTGAATGACTCTGTAAAGCAAGTATAGAACGATGTTTGCAGTCAATCAAAGTGCTTAACAAAAATAAAGACAAACTGTATGTGAGAAGCACCACAGTTGGAAACAGTTTTTTGAAATCTCAATCTTGAAATATGATATTTAAACAAAACGAAGCGCATCTTGCCATCTAAAGGGTTAAAATATGAAATGAAATATAGGATTTTAAATAAAATATCAAAACCTTAAAATGGTGAGACTAGTGGTGATAAAACCATTTCAGTTAACATAATATACAATCAAATGCACAAATGTTGACAACCATTGGTGGTGAATAATTAAAACAAACATTTTTTGTCAGTGAAAAAGAGTAAAAAACATCAAGAAATATATCAGTTTAATGGTTTGACTGATACAGAAGTAACGCAAAAACACACACTCACCTATTTGTAGATGAATAAAAAATAGCAATGAAAAAAAATCATAAAATAACATCCATTGTAAGTACCCTGTGTTTCTTTATGTAAGTAAATATTGTGCGTCTGACTGACTCAAAGGTGTTTTCTCGAACTCTGGGATGTTTAAAGCCTACGCGTCATCTGTCATCAGGCCCCTCCCTTCACTTTTATGCAATGTGATGCGGACGAAAGACTTTCACCTCACATTTACAAAAGTACATTTAAAGCAAAGTGTAGATAATACTCCTGTTGTCTTTAATTAAACAATTAACACAGTTTTCTCTAACTTATATACACATACTTCTATTACATATAGTGTGTAGATGTGGCTGCAGATGTACTGTATTCGGCTTTAGCTCAACCACTCCAGACATGCAAAAACAGTATGGGCCATTCAAATGTCTGGCCCTTTGGTTGGAATATTTGGTTGTTGTTCAGGTGAAGACTACCTTTCTTTTTTAGAAGCAAATAAATCCAGAGATAATGTTTCATGCAAAATACAATGGAATCACTTAAGTTTTTTTGTTTTTTTTCTCAAACAGGCCTTTAAAGTGCACCGCACTCAGTGAATCGAATAAAGCTGGACAAACCAGTTTGAAGACCACGAGAGGATCAAAAGCAGGGGCTTACTATCCCATTCACAGACACAAACCATTAACAACAAGCTTTTGTTCGTACAAAACTGTCCTTCATATTACTGTTCGAGACAGAGTGCAGTCGTTTATTCGTTTTTTGATTGGATCGGAGGGTCACGTGGGTGATTCATTTCGGAGCTTTACGAGTATGTGCGTAAACTTTCAGGAAGATTTTTTTTTGGGGTGTGTAACTGATGAAAGTATCACAGGAAAGCATTAGCAGGAAATACGTGACGAAAGGCAACGTGCACTACATCTAAAATAGGAAGAAAACCACTGAGCTGTGGCTGGGCCAGGTCGGCCTCTTACTTCCTTCTTTGCACTTATAGTGTTCACAGATCAGCAGAACACGGTTGTTGTGAGATAAGTGTCGGTCTTTTGGGTGTGTATACTTCACTCTGTCCTTTTGATCGTATATGTGTGTTGAACTGTCTTTGATAAAGAATGTGTAGAAATCTGCCATTTTGAGCCAATATTTGGGAAAAACTTTAATTTATCAAATATACCTGCAGGGACATTTCTAACAATGTTGTATTGTATGTAATCTGTTCCATACAAGTATTGACATGATTTCAATCCATTTTTCACAGGTTGTGACCATGCAAGACACTTTCCTGCGAGTTATCATATTTTCTCTGGGACTCCTGATGAGTCCAAAAAATGACCCTGGGCTTGAGAAATGGGATAGTTCCACAACGGCGGGGATGCAAACACACCAGGAGAGGCTGCTTAAAGGAGGAGAGAAACTGGACCAGGAAATGTCTTCAGGAAGTCGGACAGAAAAAGAGAGAGAAAATGCTGCCAAACGCGTATATGATGAGCAAATCAACGCGCGAATAAAAGAATCAGACCAACGAGTTGCTGAAAACGATGTTACACCAATCTCAGAAGTCAGCCTCGTTAAGGATGATAAATTATCAAATGATGTACCTAACATAGACGATGTGGATCTGCTGCAGAAATCTAAGATGGATCCTGAGACTTCACACGTCGACTGTGATAATGATCAAAAGGACGAACACTTGAGAGACCTGAGTGCATCACAACGGCAACAAGAATGTACAAAGGTAAAGGAAATGCCTCACCAACACACCAAGACATCAGAAGACCAAACTTCAAAAGAGGCTCTAGTTGAGGAGAAGGAGGAGGAGGAGGAGGAGGAAGATTACCTCTGGCATATATGGAACACAATATCTATTGTCTCACTAATCCGCTTTTTTTGGAAATACATGGGGAAAAATACCCAAATCAGAGACAATAAAGGGAGTCCTTTGTTGGCAACTTACAGCATCAGTGACACGTCTCTGCCAGACAGTGACACTCTGCGGCGTTTTCATTCTGAACGCATTCAGGTCACATCCACTAAGAAGGGGATAGAGGCCGAGTTTTTGGATGGATTTACAAATGACCTACTGGAAACAATGAGAGTGATATGTGATAAAAACGGCGATATGATGATTGAGGATGTTCACATTGTAGATGCTCGTAATATCCTGGTTCCCTTGAGACCACCAGAGCCCAGAGCTTTCAAGTGTCTTCCTTGGAGCGGCCAGATAAGTGACATACAGCTCAATATGCAAATATGTAGTCAAATAAAACTGGTGGAAAGTACAACCATCCAAAATAGTTGCCACTGTCAAACGTCTGATGCAGATGACATGGTTTGCCTGCTTCACTGTGACAGTCCACAGATAGAGACAGAAGTAACTGATGTTTATGATGGACTGCTCTGCCATAAGAACTCCCCTTTTCTGTCAAAGGCACAGGTTTCCAGATGGTTCCAGAGCATCATAGCACAAGCATGGTCGCTCATTTCACACAAGTATGAGTTTGAGCTCGATGGATGTTTGAGTTTGAGCAAGATGGATGCACCGGGTTCTCTGGTGGTTCGATTCAGATCTGGGAGGAAAATACACTTCTGTCTGAATCCTGTGGTTCAGTTCAACACAAATGCTCTTTACCTTATCACACCACATTCTCCTGTCAAACTGGATACTTTCTGGACACTTTCTATGGTCTTATATGAAGATACTTTCTTCAAGCACATTTCTCAACACCTACCTGACAACTCATGCCACATTCAGGCTCTAGAAGTTGCACATTTCCTGCATCGGAAGCAGACGGTACTGTCAGGAAGTTCCATACTGAAGGATTTTCATTTCAAAATTGCACTAATGCATCTTCTTTTGACCAAAGACCCATCTGTGTGGAAACCTCACTATGTAGCTCATAGGCTACAGGATTTACTGGCCTTCATAGGTCATAGCCTCAAGACAAAGCAGCTATACCATGTTCTGATAGGAAACCCTTTAACACAAGCTGTCGTTGAACTCCCAGCTGAGTTTGTTCAATGTAAACCAGTGAATCTCTTCCATCCCCTTGTGGTGCACAAGTGCATCTACAGAAACGCTCTCATGCATTTCCAGGAAATGCTAAGAAATGCCAATACGCTGATATGCGATTATATTAAATGAACCAACAGTGCCAGAGTTACCATTAGAGAAAATGTATTATATTCAAGTTTTTAATCCTCACAGAGTAACTTTACTTCAAAGATCAGTGATGAAATATGAGCCAAGGATAAAGTTAAGAACCAAGCCAATTTTATTTCAGTTGACATGTCATTTAGTATTCATCTTCCCCATAGTTCTGATAGTCTGTGTAGTCTTCCTCAACGGTGTCCTGGCCACTGGATGCTTCAGTGTCCACAGATTTCACTTCTTCAGCCTTAAAGTCAACCTTCCAAGTATACGTGCTGGTGTCTGTACTCTTGGAAGCTGTAAACCGCACACAAAAGAAAGAAACAAACAAACAAAAAAAAATAACCATGAGTCATCTTTCAACATTGTAGTTTCCCACTTTTCCCATAATGCAACAGCTGCACAAAAACAGCACATTTTACCCCTAGACTGTGCCAAGCAGGTGGATTTTCCACAGCAGGTGCACACTTCGTCATCCCCGTACAACTCCTTCCACCTGAGCCACAGACATAGGTTTAACGGAACAGACTCAAACCAAGTACAATAACAGCTAAAAGCCTTGCGTCCAAAAATTACTCACGTTTTGGTGGACAAATTATAATTACAAGCCTTTGAAGTCTCGTTTGGCTTAAGTTTACCCATAGAGATGTCACAGTGAATGAAGAATTGCTTTGAAAAAAAAAAAAAGACATTTTATCCATGTCACACTTAATTGATGCATTTCTAGATGGGACTGCATGGCTCATACTGACACACCTGTGATGCTGAACCAGAAATCTTGTCCTTAAAAACAAAGGTGCCCAGGCTAAACCTCTGGATCCTCTTTGAGGGACAACTGAGGAAACGTGAGTGTCTTGTCAGCTTGCCATCCACCATACAGCTACAAGCAAAGATGATACGCAAGTTCACCGCTTCTGTTGAAGTCATGCATCATTCATTTGAAAAGCAAAAAATGACAACACAAAATGCAAACCTTACCCTTGTTGATCAATAACTATGGCTCTAGGTGTTGAGTTGGGGTCTTGGGATGTCGTCACAGAACACTTGTTGATGTAAATCCGCTCATCAGCAGAAACTGCACCACCGTCAGCTCTTTTGGCCTCAAAGTACATAGTCTGTCCCAAGGTGTAGACTTTGGATCCAGAGAGTGTATTACCTGATGCTGATTCAAAAAGGGTTAAAACAGTTTCTTGTTTTTGTTTTACACATTCCAGGAGAAGTCTGAGTCAAAAACGTGCAGTTGCTCTGAAGACAATACCTGAATGTGTTGCATATATACTGTATGCTCTGTGTGTGTGAAGTATGAATGCTTTCTTATGTGCTTAGAAGACAGGAAAGGAACAGCAATAAAAGTTTATGTACAGCAATTCTGAAAACTCACTCTTTGTTATTGCCTTTTTTTTTTAAACTATTATTCAAATTCTCCTGAAGTGCTTCACAGATACCTTGCCCTTGGACTGAATATATGAAGAAAACTCGACACTCCTTTCCTAAAAAAAAACCCTGAGGTAACATTTTATGTGACGTGTCAGTAAAATGGTTTGTAAAGCATTCAAGGTTGTCATGTTCAAATGCGAGGCAAAAATGTGACGAAAAACATTGTTTACTTTACACATTTAATTAGAAAAATTAAAATTAACTGGTAAAGGAAAAAAAACCTCATTGTTTTCTACAGTGAATTTGTCCAGAAAAAAAAAGTGTATATCAATTATTAAAAATCTACATTTTCTACACCAAGTCAGTCTTTCTGGTAGCTCCATGTTCAATATTTACCTTCCGAATAGTATCATATTTAAGAGGAAGTTATGACAGTTACATCCAAATATCTCTTCAGGTTTATTATGTTTTTATGCATTCAATTAATGCATTTTTCTTCAAATTTAACCAATGCCATGCTTATTTAGGTCATATCACAGATTCATTCCGCATGTGGAAACCGCCCACCAGTTTTGCTTTTCAAAAAAAGGGGAAAAATGCAACTTATGAACGAGAACTATTCAATACTTAGATACATACCATCTTGAGTGACGAGGAGAAAATTGCTCTTCTGTGCAAGTTGTTTAAAAACCGTTCCTCCCATCAACTTGGGATGGAAACCAATCATGTAAGAATTAAACCACCTGCAAAAGACTCAAAGTTACTACAAACACAACTGCATCAGTTGTATTTTATAGACAAAACTGCACGTCTCCAGCCCACCCAAGACTGACCAGAATAGTTTAAATTACATAAAGCTTTTATGTCAAATCACTGGACAATTTCACCACCTTGTTTGTCAAAGCATGACATTGAATTCAAGCTATGGATGGTGTATGTACCTGTGATATTTACACTGCAAGGAAACGTTGAATGGCATCTCCCTCAAGAGAATCCATCGGTATTGTGACTGAGGTGGTTTGTAGTGCAGAGTAATTTTAACGTTCATTGTATCTGCAGTACTCTGGAAAACACCAGTAAATTAGTGGGTAGTTTGTCAAAAATGAAACAAATTAGGATAAAAAAAACAAAAACAATCACCAACCTCTGTTTTGAAGCCACAATCTGTTTTTAGGAGATGGAGGAAGTAGTAATAGTCCTTGTCATCTTTATTGACAGCACAGGTTCCCAGTTTCAGGAGTCTGTATGCATATCTATTGTTAAAGAGCTCCTTCTTGACCCTCACGTACATTCTGTCCATATGGCACAACACTTCAATGTTCTTGTTGGAGTTTTCTGGTGGTGACGGAGAAGCAGGAATAGCAGTTGCACGCAACATTTTCACAACTGAACTAGGAAGGGATCTGAATCCCTTCTCTGGCTTGAAAATGTTTTTCTGAACCATGTCAGCAGAGACGGTGAGATATGAAGGAACCTTTCTTTCCTGAGCCACAGGTGACCCACTGCTTGACCTACTCCGGGGCTCACGAGTAAGTGCATTTTCTTCTTCAAGTGCTTTTGCCAATTCATTCCACTCCTGCTCAGGATCAGAGCCAAGAGATCCATACTGAGATGAACTCCTTGATTGAGAAACATTGACAAAACACAGCACTATTAAAAGACCGGTATACGTTAACCCCATTTCCATTACCAGCGGGCCCCTCTGACAACAGTCCTCAGGTAAGCAAAAGCCAAGCAAGACAGGAGTGTTGCACCTGGCTTTGTAGACTGTAATCAAGGCGTGATTTCCGCAGCTGCTTCAAAAGCTGATATAGAAACAACCATTGAGAGCACAACAATAGTATCCATCCTTATTGTACATGTCATCTCTTACTGGTCAATAATGTACTATGGCAAAGAACCTGTGAATGAAATCAACAATCAGTTATCTGCATTATAGATAATTGCATAACATTATCTACATTATATTCAGTTATTTAATGTATTTGTTACATTCTATATGCTATACAGTTTGGCCAAATTGATACATAACATTAATAATACAGTGCATGCATGTCAGAATGTTTAAAAGATGCTGTGAGAATGTGTTAATAAAACTAAGAAAAATGCACTCTAATACATTCTAAAGAATCAAAATAATTTCAAACCAGACTGATTTAATCTGAATTTCTAATCAGAAAATTTGCCATTGAAAATAAACTGAGCAAATAAGACAAAAAATTTGCATGCACTGTTAGTTATTTTTAAATTATTTATTGTCATTGCAAAAATACACCCCAGTTCAAACAAGAAAAACATCCTCAAAAATAGGTAAAATTGTTTTATTTCAAGCAAAAAAAACTGCCAATGGGGTACATTATTTTTTTTTCTTGATAAAAAGTCTCTAAATTAGTATGATATTGTTAGAATTATAAAAGGGGAAGGAGTCCTGATGATGATGCCTGAAGACTTGTGATGCTGAGCCTGGGGAGGTGGTTAGGGTCAGGAGGGGGGAGCTGGGGCAGGAGTCACAAGGACGCCTGAAGACTGGTTTCCTGTTTGAGTTTCTTTGTCTCAGCTGGATGTTGAAGTGATTCCTGGTTGGAGCTTCTATTGGCACTGAAGATGCTCTGGTGGTAAATACAGCGCCTTCCACTGTGGAGACTTGGATTTGATTCGTAGAGTAGAAATCTTCATGTCAGACTCCATTCCAGACTCATTCAACAAACTTTTAGTTTGTTGAATGATTGTTCAAGATGTTCAAAGATGTTTAAATCTATCAGAGATACAGAGGTTGAAATTGACAGGAAATTCAACAAACTAAAAGTTTGTTGAATGAGTCTGGAATGGAGTCTGACATGAAGATTTCTACTCTGTATCTCTGATAGATTTGAATTTGTCTGAATGATGACGCTGCGATGAACTGGCGACTTGTCCAGGGTCCCCCCCCTGCCTTCGCCCTTGAGTAGCTTGGATAGGCTCCAGTGACCCCCGTGACCCTGCAAAGGATAAAGTGGGTTTAGATGAATGAATGAATGAATGAATGAGTTTCTACCAATGATCCAAGTAGCAACATAACAAAGACATGCCCTGTGGCCAAACAGGATTTTAACTATGCATCATACTCATTCTCCAACAATGGAACTTGTTTTATCATACATATTGCTTTATATTTGTTAGACTAAGTGAGATAATTCAGAATGATCATTCTTATGACAATAGTCAATGTAGAAAATATCAATACATTTGGCCATACTTAAATTAAGAAGAATTATTACTTAAAATAAGGAGAAGACCTCAGATACATATGTGACACAGCATTGGTCGCTCAAGTTGCACATTGATCAAGCTCATTTCAAGATCATTTTACTCAAACTAAACTGAAAATTCTGGCCTACAATGGGAATATATATGTCCTAAAAGCAAGGCTGACAATCTTGCACTGACAAGATATTTTCTTTCTATCACCACTTAAACTGGGG
>JAPTHA010000001.1:14710132-14724648 GCA_029814585.1 Gymnapogon annona
CGCGGGGGGTCACTGGAGCCTATCCCAGCTACTCAGGGCGAAGGCAGGGGGGGGGGGACTGCTTATTTTTGACGAAATAAAACCGCGTCAAAATGGATGGAAACAGAAGATGGAAACCGCAGAAGAATTACGCACAACTGAAGCAGCTTTTTTTCATCTTTTTTTAAATAGGAAATGCGTCTTATGACCTCTTTAAAAATGAATGACACCTTTGGATATTCAGTCTGGACACATTTAACCCTGTATTTCTCACCGGAATGTGTACGTCCGTGCGCAAAGTTGTTGGGACAGCTTGCCACTAGTGGCGCACCTTTTCTTTGATGTTTTTACAGCTGTTTGTGCAGTTGCTGCAGCGCACGGTGTTGCTTCATAAAAGTTTCAGACTCTGGACAAGCATGGGGGCGGTCAGGGGGGCTGCCCTTTCCACTTCCATTCACACTCTGAAAGGCTGATGTTGCGTGGTTCGCTCTCATTGTGCACTTTCGTTCGCTCGTATCGCTGTTCGGGGGGGGAAACGACCCGAAAGCCTTTGCTCCACATTTGCTTCCCCGTTTGTCTTAAATCCAAGCAAGTCTTTTGTGCAGCCGAGAAGATGGATCAATTTTAAAAGAACTTAATTTCAGGGATATAGTTTTTTTTTGGGAGATGGCCGGCGTACGGGAGGCCGTCTTGATTGTTGGGAATGCTGCAGCTCTCCTCTGCGCGCACCGCACACTGACGTCTGTTTCCGAAATGTTTACGCGCAAAACGGACCACTTTTAATTATCGACAATTTTCTTCCAAATTTGCAGAGTTGGGTGAGTTATGGAATTTATAATATTGTGGCGCATGCAGAAAAGCAACAATGTATAAATTCCTGAATGACATAAAGGATAAGCCTTTGCAAAATGCATTCAGATCAAATAGACGATTAGGATGGATACGAGCCTATTTCTTCATAATCTTGGCTTTCAAAACACCTGGCCCATCCCGGAGTGCAAGTGTGGCAGGAACCGAAGTTGAACACGAAGGACTTTGTCCTAACAAACTGAATTCCAATCTGTGGGTTGATGCGCAAAGCACCTGCGAGAGAGAATGCAACGTCGATGAGGTGATGTTTTTGTTTTCTGTACTTTTGGATATTAGAGAATTGTTAAAAGAAATTCAGAATTGATTTGTGCATTTCAATTTACCATCCCAAATGCTGCTTTGTGCATTTTGCATACGCAGGACTGTGCTGACTTTGAGAAATGCTGCACCAACGTATGTGGCCTCAACAGCTGTGTGGCTGCACGTTTCTCTGACGGCACCTCGGCCCAGCCAGGTGGAGGGAAGGGGGACGTTGACCCCAGCTCCACAGCTACATGTGATGGATTCATCTGCAGCCAGCAGGGAGCGACCTGTGACATCTGGGACAGCCAGCCCATCTGCAAGTGCCAGGACCGCTGTGAGAAAGAGCCCAACTTCACCTGTGCCTCAGACGGCCTCACCTACTTCAACCGATGCTACATGGACGCAGAGGCCTGCATCCGGGGGGTGACTTTAACTGTGGTCGCCTGCCGCTTTTACCTCGCTGGGCCCCACACCAGTCCATTGCCTCAGGACACCACAGCTCACCCCACCCCTACATCATCCCAAGAGGATCCAATGCCCCCCACCTTGTACTCCAACCCTCACCACCAGTCCATCTATGTTGGAGGCACGGTCAACTTCCACTGTGACGTCATTGGAGTCCCCAGACCTGATGTGACATGGGAGAAACAGAGCGAACGGCGTGAGCGGCTGGTCATGAGACCTGACCAGATGTACGGCAATGTAGTCATAACCAACATAGGACAACTGGTCATTTACAACGCCCAGGTGTGGGATACAGGTATCTACACCTGTATCGCGAGGAATACGGCAGGCGTTCTTCGTGCAGACTACCCGCTGTCTGTCATCCGCAGGGCAAATGATGATTTCTCAGAAGACCCTGAGATGCCAATGGGGCGTCCGTTCTCTCCAGCCGACTGCCTGGCTGAGGTGGACCTGAGAACATGCAGCGGAGAGCGTCACGTGGATTGGTACTACGACAACAAAGTGGCTTCCTGTCTGGCCTTCAGCAATAGTGGCTGCGATGACAGCCGCAACCGTTTTGAGACATTCGAGGAGTGCAAGGCGTCCTGCCAGCGAGAGGGGATGGGAATATGTTCCTTACCTGCAGTTCAAGGTCCTTGCAAAACCTGGGAGGCTCGGTGGGCATGGAATTCCATCATGAAAAAATGCCAAGCCTTTGCCTACGGCGGTTGCCACGGGAACGCCAACAGCTTCCAGACCAAAAAGGAGTGTGAGGCCAACTGTCCACAACCAAAAAAGAAACCTTGTAAGACTTGCCGGGTGAAGGGGAAAATGGTGCCCAGCTTGTGTCAGAGTGACTTTGCCATTGTGGGGCGGCTGACGGAGCTGGTGGAGGATTTGGACTCTGGATTGGCCCGCTTCAGCCTGGAAGAAGTCCTCAGAGATGAAAAGATGGCTTTGACTTTCTTCAACACCAAGCATCTGGAGGTGACTATTGCCAAGATAGACTGGAGCTGTCCCTGCCCCAACATCACTGTGGAGGAAAACCCTCTGCTGGTCATGGGTGTGGTGCAGGATGGGATGGCCATCATTCAGCCTGACAGTTACGTCAGAGCCATCACTGAACGGAGACTCAAGAGGCTGCGTGAGGTCATGGGCAAGAAGGGCTGTGATACATAGTACAAGTCAAGATTTTAAGACTTGTTTGTGCAGAATCCAATATTTAATAATTCTTTTTTAATTCAGCGGTCAATGTAATAGGGAACATTTTGAATATTTAGTACAAGAGTTTTTTTTCTACATTCCTTATTTGTCCCACATGTTAAAATGATCCTTTTAATTGTAAAATGGTCTTTCCTGTTTTGCAGTGACTCTTCTGTCCATATGATTCACTGATTCATATTTTCCCTAAAACACATCCTATATTCAAAACTAATTTCTCATTTAACAAAGTCCTCTTTCCTGAACAATTGATTATTTAATGCGTTTTCTTATTGTCACCACCTTTTTTATTTATATCTAAATGTTCAAGTTTATCATATTCAGTCACATGATACTATTCAGAATTTGCTGAAAGTCAGAGGCAGCTTTATTTCCTGCAGAATTCAGCAGTGTATGTATATAAGAAAAACTTCAGTTGACACTACAGCATGTGTTTGGTCACTCGTAATTTATTAAAAACACAAATTTGACATTGTAATAAGTTATATAGAGGGGTCACTGGGTAAATGTTACTAACTCTTAATTCTCTGGCTAAGTCAACCCCAAGTTTGCCACCTCAAGATTCCATTCAGGGTTAAAGTTCCAGTAGGATTTCATATAATGCAATTTTTAAAAGTATGTAACTCTAATTTTTCTTGTCACTGAGCTTGACCACTATGAGTTCTTAAACATATCCCTCTTGAACCAGTGTTTTATATATGTATAAAAGGAACAACCTTAAATAAGTATTTTCATTGTTTTTAGTGTGAAAAATAAAAGCAGTCGTGGGCGGCTGTGGCTCGGGTGGTAGAACAGGTCGTCTGGTAACCCAAGGGTTGGCAGTTCGATTCCCGCTCTCTCCTGATCATGTACCGTTGTGTCCTTGGGCACTTCACCCACGTTACCCATCTCTGTATGAATGTGTGTGAAAGAACTGGCGACTTGCAAAGGATGCAGCGGGTTTGGAAGATGAATGAATGAATGAAAAGCAGTCATTATAACAGGAGCCATACAAGCGTGTAAGCTTGTACACTGTGTAATTTGTTATACTAAAAAAAGACACCTTTGTTTATCTTACCTTTATTATGCTTTTGTTGTAGAACGTTGTTTATTGTTTTACTATTTAAATTCTTCACATCACCAATTACATTAGCATTCCATTGTTTTTATTCTTACAGTTTTGTGTCTTCAAAGTGAAATCCTTAGTACGTTCAATGTTCCTCATCTTCTCCCACGTTAGTTTTCTGACAGTCTCTAAAAAACGAACAAGGAAAAAAAAAAAGAATAGGTGTCTGGATTTGCATGGACTTAGTGCACTGGGAACCAAAAAAAATGAACTCCATGATTTAATGTTTGTGTGTAGAAGAATGTAGCTTGTGACAGATTCAGATCAAGCTGTGTCCTATTGAGAATGCGCTGTATTTTAGAATAAGGGGAAACATGATATATTAACAGTCCTAGAAAATGTGTCAATGTTTCCAGTTGAAGTTAAGGCATTTGGTCATCCTGCTTGTTGTAAATCCAGAATAAGGAATGACACAGGACACTTCACACCAAACTCTCCTTTCTGAACAGAAGACACTTGTTGTTTGCCGGCATGTCCACCTACAGTAACAACAGAAAAAACAAACCTTAAGCCGTTCACATTTTGAACCTGAAATCCCAGTCGTATCTTTCAACATGTCAAACACTGAGTTTCATACCATTTTTTCCAGGAATAAACCATTTCTTTCTGCTATCGATCTGAGGAGGGAGATGTCCCGCAGGCCCCACTCTGGGTTTCTATGAGATAAAACAATGATTCTCACAATCTGCACCCTTTCTCATTATCTGTATAAATGTTTGGTTTTATGCCCCCTTAGCTTTGACCTTATTATCTGGATTAATGGATTTTAACACAAAAGACTCTTTATGGCTCAGTTTCAATCGCAAACAGTCTCATAACTGAATTAAATTCCCATAAGACGGATCACTGACCTCTGTCGTAGGCTGTAGTCAAAGTCAACATTGCTTTGTGGGGTGATGTGACCATTGACTGCATAGGGCTGCAGATGGTAAGAACAGACGTTATGTACCATCTATTACATTTTCATGTTTATGACTGTAAATAAATGGTGTTTTCACTCACGCCATATGTCAGCAGAAGACCTTGCGGCTTCAGCACTGCTCCAGCTCCTTTGAATAAACCCTGGAAGAAAAACAAAACAAAACATATGTCTGTAGAAGCTAAGGTCAGTGGGAGTTGAATGGCCAAAGATGCAAGTACTATAGCGTTGTTTGTTCGTAGTCTTTTTATTATTTTTTTTGTTTGTTTGTTTTTCGATCTAAAGCCCTGAGGCAAATATTTTAACATGTAATAGTTTCACTTTATGGAAGCTGAAAAGAAGGGTCTGGCCAACTAATATTTTGCTCTCAAATTCTAATTGTGAGCAAATCAGTTCTTCTATATTGATCATTTTCTCTACGTTTTGAGACATGACACTAACAGTTACTTTATTTCCTATTCTACACAAGGTTTCAACATGTCACATTTGATGACCATAATAACCACAATAAAAGACCTTTTTCTGAGCTTTAGTGGTTCCTTCAGTGTGAACACAGAGTAACAGTGGGTGATGACAGGATGTGATGTACGTTTGTTTTTCTCTTAATGGCAGCTGTTTTTCTCTCTTCCCATATGACTTTAATGCCTTTTATACTGCAGATATTCCTAATTCAAAGAAGCTTCAAGGAGCTGGCTCCATGTTCTGCATTCATTTTCACCAAGATTCGAACAAACACTAAGTTAAATGTAATGACCTGTCAAAATCACACGTACCACATTTTTAGGCCTAACTTGTAATTAAGGCTTTGTGTGGAAGTGTAAAAACTTTGTTTAGAGATCCCTCATATCAGGGGGACAGTGTGTCACATGAAGATTGTGCTCTGCTCTTGTACACATTACTCAAAGAGTTATAATTTTACCACATTTAAGGAGCTAGCACTTGAGAACAAAGGCCACCTTCACAGTGCAGTGCTCATTTGAGATTTGTCGTTTCTCAGAGGTCTTTGTTACACAGTAATGGCTGTGCATTAAAAATCAAATGAAAGGTTTCTGGATACCCCATGATTTTTTCATATAGGCAGTGGGTGCATTAAGAAAAACACTCTCAATGGGTCATTCTCTAAACGTATGTTGTCATCTGCGAGTGTCTTGTTCTATTGATGTCCGAATTGGATGTTTTGTCAATAAAATCAATCACATCTGGGGAAAGACGTGTCGAAATTGTTAACAGTTTAGTTTTGTTATTTTTTCTAGTCAATAAACAAAAACAAATCATTTGTGTGTGTGCGTCTGATACAGCCACAGCTTCTGAAACACCAAATGAGATTTTTACACAAGTATTTAATGTTCGTCTGTATCATTTTTAGGATAGCTGAGATTTTTTCCCACTGGTGTAGAATGATATAGATTTCAATGTGACTGTAGACTGACATTACATTTAAAAATATCACATCTCATTCAGGACCATATATGGAAGTGACTCATATCTCGAAGATGAAATGTGTTAAAACCTGATTTAATGATTGATAGTTGTGGAAGAAAAAAAATCTGAGTCACAGATCATCAAAAGAATAAGACCTGGGCCACTTTTCTCTGTAGTGTTGGATGTTTTGAAGGGCTTTTTGAGAATGTGAGGAGCTGAGGGAGTTGCCCTGGTTACCAGCTCTTAATTTAGTCTCAGCTCAGAATAATGCTCCGGGGTCAAATGAGACCAAACACGAGACGTTGTACATATAATCATCTAAAAACAATCTCTTCTACCTCTGTGCAAGCCATTGGAGAAATGTGGATCATGTTGATGTTGACGACCAGGTCGAGGCTCTCTGGCTGAATGCCTCCCCAGTACTCATAGGGCAGAGAAGCGTCCAGGTGGATGACTGGCTTCACGTTATTCAGTCTGTAGTGTGCTCTGTATGCTTCTACACTGGGAATGGAATCAAAACAAAGGATTGTTAATGCAGGCACTTTCCAACAAAACACATTAGCACACAATCCCCACTATTTATGATGCTTTGTAGTTGGTGGTGTCATCCAACCAGAACCTCCTACAAAAGGTACTTGTAATACCCAGTCTGAAACCTCCGTTACATAACCAATGTCGTACTTCAGCTGCAGCCCATCTCTCGTTAATTTCATATAATAACAGAATAACGGTTTGTAAAAAATAAATAAATAAATAAATAAATAATCACCTGGCTAGACACTGACGGTCATACTCTGAGGGTTGCCAGGTGATGTTCCGTAGAGCCTGAGCAAAGTGCGTGACATGTTGCCCGGTACCGGAGGAGATTTCCAGCGCCTGTCGGGGTCTCCCGGTGTTCATGCTGTCCTGGAGCACCGCCAGGATGGGCTCCTTGTTCCTCTCCGCTGCAGCCGCGTTAAGCATTTTCCCAAATAAGCTCGGAAAAAACTGTCCTTTTAAATGAAAAAGCTTCCGAAGCAGTTCCACTGTCTCACTCTCGAATGAAAACCTCCCACGAATATTTAGTTTTTACGACAGAAAAAAAATGCACTTCCGCATGCAGTCACATGACTATGGTCAACCAATGAAAGCGCAGTGAGGCCACAACGTCTCAGAGCCATCATAAAGGGACAACGCATCGACAACACTTTGCATAGTAGGTGTTTTTATTTAAGGGAAAGTAGCACTCAGGTTGGATTTTTTTTTTTACAACATATGCACACATTGACACGTATTTAGATGCACACTGGTACATTGGAGTCCACTCCTCGGGCCTTTCTTAACAGTCACAAGAAATATGAGTATTGTGGGCTATTGGCATCAAAGATCAAAACACAGTACAAATACAGCACAATCGCCGTTCAAATATCATCCTCCTGTTTCCACGATTCCGGCAGTGTCCAAGATTCTATCAACTCTATGCTTGTGTGTTTTGAGATCTCAAGATAAGATCTTTATAAATGTATCATATCACCACGTAGGCCTTCTCTAGTCAGGTGAACCACTAAAACTAGTGCATGTAAACACAGTCATTCTCACATAAACATCATATTCTCTATGGCTTAATATTAAAGATGCAGAAATCCATATAAAATAACTTAAACATAGACTTTGAGCATAAATAGGCAAAAATGGACAAAATGTTTTGGTTAACACAAATGTACATAACATGATTGTCATAGTGATTGTGAAATTAAATAACCTTGTGCCACAACAAATGCCACAGACTACATCTAGTCATCAAGGGAAAAGGAAGACATCTAATATTTAGTACATTATGCAGAACCTGAACACAAACATGATTATCAGAGGTGCTTGGACATTTTTTTCCTAGTGCTATTGTTGTAAAAGCTGGTAGTGTAGTTAATGACTGCAGTGTAAAAAAAAGAAAAAAGAAACAACTAAAGATAAAAAGAAATGGCACCTTTGAGAATTATTGTGGTCTGTGGAATCAAATGTAAAATGTATTGGAGTGCACTGACTTTAAAGTATGTTCTTGTGCTACATTGATGATAACTGTCCTGCATCATTGAAGTAACACAACATTCAACAGTGTAGCAGCTGTTTTCACGCAATAGCAAGTGTGTTCTCCTTTTCCTTCAGTCCAGCTTCATGATGTCCATTCACACTCTGCCCATTTTCTACACTGAGATGTTTTTGTGGTGTGTCACAGACAGACTCCAGGGTTTGAGCGTTTTGCACTAGAGGTGGATGCAGTTGTTTGAAGGTCTCATTGTTTTTAACAGCATCCAAACTAGTAGTAGTGCTGATCACAGAATCACTAAATATTGTGTTGGAGAAAACAGAGTTGAAAGTGAATGAGGAACTGAAAAGTGACTCCTGCACAGGAGAGTTTGAGGGGTCAGTGTTGACAACCACCGCTGGGTCTCTTGGAGGTTTGACTGGGGCAGTGGGTTCGGGTTCACTGCTAGTGTTTTCGGGGTCTGTTTGTTGTTTTGGACTTGCTGTGTCCTGCCGTTCGGGATTACTGATTTCCTCTGAAACCTGGATGGGTGCAGGATCAGCATTTCCCAGCACCCTGCAGTCACTGTTGACACTAGAACGTCTGGATGAGCCCTCTGCTGTGGAAATGACACTGCTGGCACGAGGGAGACTTTTTGGCGACCTATTCCCTTTCTGTCGTCCATCTTTGCCCAGCGGGGTAGAGAAACAGTTGAGGCAGCCAGACATTGAAGATGATTTACCCTGAACATACAGAACTGTGATCGGAGAACACGCCACAGCTCGGGACGTTTCAACATTGCCAGAGACTGACTTTGCGTTCACCCCATTGAGGCTCTGGCTCGTTTTGCCTCCTGTATCCGATGATCGCCGTACAGCTTTGCCTCTCTGGCCCCTCCTGATGCTCTTTGTACCCCTTGTGAGCCAGAAGTCCTGAGTAGACCCAGACTCCTTCTGCATGGGTAAAGTAGGACATTTCTCCTTGTGTGCAGCAGTGGATGGCTTCTGCTGCCGCTTATGATGTGGGGTGGAGGTGTCACTGGGCGACTGGAATGAGGATGACAAGCGGCGGCATGGAGGCTGCTGAACAGGGCTGCTGCCATTTGACCAAGGCTCGTTTTCTAGGCTCAGGCTGAACTCACCACTGCTCTCACTTTGGGCTTGACTTTGAGTACCATTCGCCCCTAGAAACAGATCACAATCTTGTGGTTACTTGTGAAATTTAATGTATTTCAGATTACTAGATACTGTGTAAAAATACAATATTATTTTAACTAAGACAACTTAGATTGCACTGTTATAATAACTGTTATATATAGGCTTATATACACAAAAAAGCCTAAATATAACCCCACAATATCACTCAACACTGTGAACTATCAAGCTTTCAATAAAGGGCCAGCATAACTTGAATTAATATTACCAAATTTTGCTCTTAAAAACATATCACAGGTATGATTGACACATAAGACCATTTTTCAAAAAGAGTATATTCAGATTTTGATTTGAACTTTCTGAACTCTACCTAAATGACCTTTCTCTGGAAATGATTACATTTGCATTTGCTGTGTAATTTAGTTACTTAATGCCTTTTTATACAGTTAATTCCTTCCCAACAATGTCAATTGGGCTCAATCAATTGGCACTAATAAAGAAACTAAGAATGACAGGCCTGATGGTAATATCTGAACACTTGTGATCTAGAACATGTATATACTGTACAGTAGGTTTGTTTATGGCCAGTAGAGAGCAGCAAAAATAAGGTTTCTGCACAGCTGATGGTTGTGTGATCAGCACAGAGATTAACATGAAACAAGGTCATGATTGCAATTTCATGGATTTACTCTAATTCCTGAGCTGGTAATACATCTGTATGGTGGTGGAATCCTCTAAGCGAGTATTTGGCCGTGCTTTACCGTGGTGCTGAAGATCATCGTTGTCCTCAAATCCAGATGGCACGGCACTATCACTGGAGTCTTTGTCTGGGGAGTAAAAAGCATAAATGGATATGCAATGAAAAATCCCTTAATGGTAAATAAAAGATTTCAATTTCACCTCGTTCACAAAAAAACAAGAAAACCACAGTGTATTGAGTTTGCTCTAGTCTTCTCTACATTGTGACATGAATCAAATGGAAATGAAGACAAACAAAATCAGAACAAAACAAGGTGTCATGACATTCTTCTACCTGTCACCCAGAGCTCAGATACATCTCCAACAGTTTGAGTGGCGTGAACAGAGCTGTGGTGATGGTTTGATGACACGTTGGTGGGATGAAGGTGGAGAATGGATAAGATGGATGTGGTGAGGGATGAGGCCAGTGTGTCATCGCCGTTTGCCTCCACATCAGCTTCAGACCCTTCCAGCTGTTGTGAGCTGAGCGCCCACCACTCCTCCTTGGTTGAGGGTGAAGGGTATGCCAGACTGCTCAGGGCTGCATCAGGGGATCAAGGAATTAGAAGGAATGGGGAGTGAATGAGGAAGGGGATAAAGAGGTGAACTAGTGGTGGAGATTATATGATAGCTTGCTTCTCTCATAGACCATCTCTATGAGGGAAGATCTATGAGAGAATGTATTATTCTATCTCTCATAGACAGAATAATATAGAGCTATCACAGCTGTCTTTTCTAAGCAGAACTACTGTAGCAGCGGCAGCAGTGTTCTTCTGCAATGCAGTATTTTATTGACCTCTAATGTTCTGGTAAAATACCCTAGATAGTCCCAAAAAGCAGACACTGTGCAAAACCACTTATCTGCAATATAGGATGAAACGAGGCCTTTGTGGATGTTCACATTGCTACTGTTACAAACAAATTTCCGTGCTTCTGGGATCAATAAAGTACTTCTATCTATCTGCTTCTATCTATTAATACCAGTATAGCATGAGTTTTTGCACAACAGAGTTAGTTCTGCACAAATTTAGGCTACATTAGCAGCGTGACACGATGAAGAAATAACAATAAAGCTGTTACTGAGTTAGTGGTGACATAAAGTGATATACACAAGGTGAACGTAGATGCTGCACCACAGTGTTTCTTACACATGGAACGACGGAAGAGGGACTTGGCTTTGTCTCTGTCCTTCAGTCTGTTCCTCATACGGGGAAACATTTTGAGTGTGGCTACTTCACAGAAAATCCAACCAAATACAGAACAGACAGAGGTCATGAGGGGGTGAGCGGAGGTCAGAAGCAAGTAGAGGGTAAGAGGAATAAAGGAAGAAAGGCAGGTTGGAAAGGAGGGGAAAGACAAGGGGTGGAGGAGGAGGAGGGCAGGACAGGTGGAGCAGTGAAGAAATACATTAACACTTAAGACACAGGAAAGACATATTGAGGAAAGTTCACACACATCATGCATCAAGGAGAATGGCTCACTGGACACAAGACAACATATTCTGAAATTATAGTAAAGCTAACACTTAGATCCGAAATATCGACTTGTGTTTGATGGATACAAAACAGTGCATTTCTCTGCTCAAGCAGTTTTACATGAATAGGAGGAGAATAACAGGAGCACTTTTATCAGCTTTATATGTCCTTCAGATGATGACTCATGTGACTTAGTACTTTGATGATTCTGGTTTTAACAACACATAACAGATGACTAGGTGATTTGAAGAAGTTCATACTCACTGCTGCTGCGTTTGGGTGAGATGACTTCACCTGTCAAGGTGGAGGCGGAGCCTCCAGAGCCATCTGAGCTGAAAAAGGAATTGTTGTCGTGACAGGTGAGATGCTGCTCAGTAGTCCCTGAGTGTGTGGGCGTGGGTGGGCGTTCAGTTATTTGCTCACGGCTACTGGATTTCATCAACTTCCTTAGTTTTAGGGTTAACCAATTCCCACGTCTATGAAACAGACAACAAACAAGAGCAATGAGAAATAATAGCTGTGGTTACATGGAGAACATTTCAATTACATGGTAGAATCACTGTCATTATAGATTCCACCTCAACTGGTGGCATGAAACGTATATAACATGATCTGATTTACGGAACCATCCAATCATCTCTGTCTGAACCACATCCACCAACCATTTTATACATTAACACTACACTGCTTCAACTCAAACACAATCTCTGCACTCATCGTATCATTCATTTACAGATACTGACACAGGGATAAGGGCATTTACATCATTTATAAACAAGTTGATGTAAAACAGTCTATTTCAACTAAAATATACTAATAATAATCATCATCATAATCATAATAATAATCATAATAAAACTTTATTTGTAAAGCACCTTTCATACAAGAGTTGTAGCCCAAAGTGCTTCATATCAGTTAAAAATGTAATAAACACATTAACATATGATTACACACTAACTAATAGGAGTTAACAACATAAAAGTGCAAGAAATATATCACATAGTGAAGAAGTGAAAATCTAGAAATGTGTCATTATACTGTAGGAATAAAAAGCAACAGATTTACCTGCGAACAGGCGAGGGCTCATAGAACTTGTACTGGTCCATGATCTTTTCCTCCAGCTTTTCCTTCTGCCTCCTCAAATCATTTAGTTTGTCGCTGAAGTGAGTGAAGCAGAAGATAAATCCTCAGTTCTGTCTTTTATGCTGCTGGTCAGTGTTATCATACCACGCTCACACCAATCTTCCTCCTCCCTAATTTGAGCATTTTTAAGCTTCTAACACAAACAAGCATAATAACAAGGTATAAACACTACGATGTGCTTACATATACTGTCGCTCTTCAACATGAAACAGGTCCTTGCTTTCCATAGTTTGCTCCAACAAGGTTCGGTTCTGCAGCATCAGGGTCTCAATTTGGGTCAACAGATGACGGTTCTCTTCCTCTAAATTCCCTTTCAGTTGGCTCAGCAACTGCATCACAGTGACATACAGACACATACAGTTTTACATATTTATTTGATTGAAAAAAAATTCTATCTTTCTACTGCTGGTGTGCATGAAATGTGTATGATATGAATGACTGTAATGTTAACTGTCGGTGTTGTACCAGTATGACAACGGACAAACCATAGTCAGAGACACTCATTCTGAAAATTTGACTGAGTATCGTTGAGGTGAAGAGTAATGTGTTACATATGCAACTTTGTGATATTTAAAACAATGCACACTTGTTTTTTTTATCAGGTTTGGGAAAAGAATGGTCCATCTAACTAGCAGCTGCTCAAAATATTAAGTATAGCATCTATGTATATTGTTGTATGATTTAAAAAAGTTTGTTTACTGTGAAAAAACGGACAAAGCTGGGAATTTTGCTGGTAGTCATTTGTTTTTGGGGGAGTTCTAAGCACCTTTAATTCTATTAGGGATGGGAATTGCTAAGAATTGAACAATTCCGATTCCATTGTCAGTTATGCTTATCGATTCAATTTCTTATCTATTTTCATTGAATGAGGGAATAAAAAAGTGCAAACAGGTTTGTTAATCATCTGCATATAGCACATACAGTATGGGGGACAGGGCAAGTGGTCACACCATAAGACTGTACAAAGTGAAACGTATCTCTTGCCATTGTGCACCACATTTTCATTTTCTCTATCTTTGAAAACTTGTCTCTGAAGTGGCAGGACATATTTTGCCCCCCAGAACTAAGTGTTTGCTCTGCTGCTGGATTCACGAGCATCACTAAGGAGTGTATCAAACGTGACATTTCTGCAAGTAAATTTATTGCTGCGTGGATAAATGTTTGATCATATTTGAGGTAGCTTGAAGAAATAGAAGCTTTGCAAGTGTTCCAAGATGTCTTTACTCATAAGTATAGACATACTTTGGAGCCTTTCTGCCGTATTACATACTACTTTCCAAACCAAAAGAATAGTGTGATGTCATCATGCAAAAGTAGGAAGCCAGCATGCATATGTGCAATGAAGGTGGAATTGTTTAGCAGAATCATTAAGCAGGTGAGCAAACAATTCCATGGAATCGAGCCATAAATTCTATATTTATAATCTATAAATTCAGAACATTGGAATGTAACAGGCAGTGTGTGTATGTGTATGTGTGTGTGTGTGTACCTCACACTGGTTGGCGAGTTTTGTGGCGGTGATGTCCTGCTGCTGAAAGTCCTTCTTAAGCTTGGAGTAGTCAGCTTGCAGCCAGGTGTGCTCCAGTTTGGCCTCATTAAGCTGACCCTTGAGCTGCTTGTGATCTGCCGTCAGCAGCTCGTTGTCATTCAGGAGCTGGCGGTACGTCTGGTTCAGCCTGTCAACAGCACAGTTGCATAACATTTGAACCATGTTTAGACTTAGACTTAGATTTCCTTTATTGTCATTACACAGACACATGAATCTGGTAACGAAATGTCATAGAATTGTCAGCTGATAACA
>JAPTHA010000001.1:14724748-14735161 GCA_029814585.1 Gymnapogon annona
CGAGGTTGTTTGTGTTTGTGTTGTTGTATGCTCTGACATCTGTGCCTTAGTGGGTTTGTGCTGCAGTGTGTCTGTGTGTGAATCCTCACCAGTCCTTCTCACTGCGGAGCCGACAACATTCGGCAGCAGTTGTCCTGTGCTGTTCTTTCTCCAGAGCCATCTTCACCTGCTCTTCCTTCAGGACCTTCTCCAGGTCTTCAAGTTTAGTCCGCTGCTGCAAGAGAGTATTGTACCTACACACACCCCACGTGCACATACATACAAACATGTTCAATGCACAGGACTGGAAAATTGTACATTTGCATACGTTTGGAATATTTTTGCTTCTATAACTTTACAATGGGCTTTACTTTTACGATGGGAGGAAAAGTAGACCAACACAATGCACTGACCATTTTCTGATAACATGTAGCTTTAAAAACTGAATATAGTACAAACCACATGTTCAAATCTTCTTATATTACATTCTCTCTGTCTCTTCTTTCCTCACCTGTCCTGCAGTGTGCGATGTTCCAGTTCCAGTGTTCGATGAGCGTTTTTCAGACAACCATGTTTACCCATCAGGGCCTCGTATTCCATCGCCTGCCGCTCATGTAGAGCTGCCAGTCGCTCGTGATCTCGTAATAGCTGCTCGTGGACGCCACGCAGCTCCTCACGTTCTCGTATAGCGCCGTCCCTCTCACTTTCCGTACCCGACTGCTGCTGCTGTAGCTGAGCATTCTGAGCCAAAAGGGAGGCACTCTGGGAGTTCAGTGTGGACTTCTCCACCTATAGGAGGAGGTGGAGTCGGCTGGGCGTTAATGTGGTTTTTATCATACATTTGGTCCAGAAAATACGGTGTGTGGTGGCAGTACTTGTAGGTTAGCATTGTGTGTTTGCAGGGCAGTGTTGTTCTCCTGCAGGGTAGCAGCCTGCCTCTGCAGGGCCAGGATCTGAGCCTGCTGACTGTCATATTGAGTCTCCAGCTGCTTCAGGTGAGTATGCATAGCTTGGCGCTCTGCCTCCAGTGTTGCATTCTGTATGTGACAGAGCAGAGACACAGTTCAGTTGTTGAAGTGGAGGAGAAAGGACGAAGGAAAGAGCGGGCCCAAAAACGATCTCAGGACAGTATGAGGGCTTTAACAATGAATCAACTAATGATGCTGAAAAAGTGCTGAAAAATAAAAGCACATAAGCAATGACATGAAACTTCCTTAGATTTTGACAATGTCATGCTACACACTGATTTTGCTATGGAAACACTCAGTTACCACTTCTTATCAATTATATTCGGAAAGTATGAATGTATAAAGGCTAAGAGGAGAAAGAGGAGATGAATCATTTCATGCATGAATCATGATAATGTAACCCTTTCTTTTCGTAGGTTCACCGGGACTGTGGGAAAGGCGGGTTACAATTGTGGCGTGATTTATAGGATGTATATTTTCTTTCTCCCGTGCTAATAAATAAACCAAAATGGCAGGACAGTTCAACTGCTTTATTTTTACTACGCTCTCCGCGTGCGCTCTACTAACAACTCCTGTTTTTCTTCTTGTGTCACACTCAAATGTGACGGACATAAAACAGGTAGGAACCAACATTACAGAACATCAACCAAGGCAGGAGGAGACGTAACTAATAAAATATAATTAGGCAAATAATGAATAATAATGATGATAAAATAATATACAAATCACAACATAAACAAATGGTCAAATAATACACAAAATTAATATTATGCAAATGAATAACACAAATCTAATGCTACAATAACCTACTCTTATTTCTTTGACTGTGACAGTAAGACTCATTCATATACGAGAAAATAACTTTAAAATGGCTGTCCACTGTAGTGACCACTATCCATGAAAGGGTTAAAGGAGATAAAGCCTGTTGTAGGATCATTCTGATTCAGTGGTATACTCATGCTTTTCATTTGTTGCCACTATGACTTGTTGCTAATAGTCATCTTCTAAATCTTTTCAGGTCACCCTGTCATTCATCTCATTAAATGATTGCGTTCCACTTACATTCCTCTCCACTTCAATGAGTCGGTCTTTGTGCTTCAGCAGCTCCTTCGTAGCCTCTTGGCTTTCACGCAGCCATTCACTCATCACTTGGCCACTCTCTCTTTGAGGTGTGGAGCTGGAGGCCGTCCATTCTTCCTCCTGCCTCTGTTGTAAGGCCTCATAGCTGAATTTCACCTGTGTCATGAAACGGTTCTGTCAATGTGTAACAAACTCACTCACTCACTCATTTTCTGAATACTTTTATCGGGGTGGGGGTGGATGGGGTGTCAATGGAGCATATCCCTGATGTACAAGGGCGAAGGCGGGGGTAACCCTGGACAAGTTGAAAGTTCATCGCGGGGATCAGTCATACCTTCCGATTACTGGACGACTTGGTCTACTGCCCCAACCACGGCCGCCCCCCTCGTAACAAATTGCACTTCATAAACAGAACTAAAATAGGAAGCAAACTCAAATGTCTAAAAATGGCTCACAGTTTTTAGTTCCTGGCGCAGCTGCAGGTTAAAGGTGGAGGATTCCTGCAGTCGAGCGTCTAGAGCAGCAATTTTTTCTTCTTTAATTTGTAGGGACCTCTTAAGAGATGACTCCAGTTCTGATTCCAACATCTTAAATGTGCTGCAGGAAAGACATTTGCACATATTCATGTTCATATTACATGTTCAAACAACATAAACAATAGTTGCACATTCTGAATGCATCACCACAGACATTCCACAAACAGTAACATTTGATATTGTTGACAGCTTCTACCCTTTTGTACGTGGCATTTTCTTTATTTGTCTTTATTTCCTATGGTTGAAGTTAAGTGTATACTTTTATTTAGCCTATCTAATTATTTCAGTTCTGTGAAGGGAACCCGCAGCGTAAGAATCTCATTACTTCTAATTGGGGTTCTGCTGTTTCCATGATAACAAGCTTCTTGAATCTTGAAGCTTCGTTCAAGAACTTCAGTCGCAGCTGTTGAGTGTATTCTTCATTGTACAGTAAAGGTTAAATGTCTTCGGTCCGCTCCAGGTGTGTGTGTGTACCTGTTGTTTGGTGCTTCTTCCTGGTAACTATTTTGGTTCAGGCCCTTCATAGCCATTTCATGCATCAGCTGCTCCAGTTCACTGTCTTTTTGCTGAGTCTTGAGCTTCTCACTCACCAGTTCCTTAAATGTTAAATATAAATGTGAGTAGTCTTCACTTCATTAAATTTGTAATGTTTAACCCATAATGACCCAAACATCCACCACTACACAAAATCATCTACTGATCTAAAATGTTTAATAAGTTCTGCTCCACTAATCCTCCAGGTAAATGCAGTTTACCATCTTTTCACTGGCATCAGACGTGACCCATTGATGACTATAATACTGAGACACTAGTAAAAACTGTGCGTGACAAATGGCAGTGAATAGAGATGCTTGTTTTATGGCTATATTTTGTTGAAAAAGTTTCCCAAAAGTTTCACTTTTTTTTCCTGTTCTGACATAATAATTTTGAAATTACTCTGAGCTTTTATGAGCATTTCCATAATTATTTTCACCAAAAGCAAAATGCAGTGGATAGTATAATAAATGGTAATAAATCACCTGGTAAAGACAAAACATAATAATTTGGATGAAGTGACAAAACTAATTGTGAGCAAAGGTTAAAAGAAATAGAAACATTTTTCGTGTGGGTGTGTAGTGATGGGTTAAAAAAAGAGGGTTAGAATACTAAGAATTCAATAACAAAACAAAACACATATGTGCAGTAAATGACACGCACCATGTCGCTTTTCTGTGGGGGGACGGCAATGTCAGGGAGGGTTATTAACTCAGCCTAATCCCGACAGCACACACTTCCTGGCCTCACCTCTCGGAGTGTGGCCAGCATCCTCTGGTCGATAGCACTCTGCTTGGTCAGTTCTCTGTTGTCTCTCTCCAGGCCTTTGACTCGTTCAGCAGTCTCTCTTAATCCCTCCATTTCCTTCACCAGAGAGCGCATCTCCCTCTCCAGACCAGCGATACTTACATTAGTGCTGTCTAAATTTGCATCCTGGATTTCAACCTGTTTGAATAAATAGAATGTTCTATGATCAGTGCGAATGACTGCTGTTCTTCTGCCTCTTCAGTCCATGCTCTCCCACCTGAACCCACCTGCTGGCGGAGTCGTCGGTTCTCTTTTTCCAGCTGCCTCTTTTCCCTTTCCAAGGCTGTGGTTTCTTGCTCCAGACTCTGCTTTTCTGTTTCCAGTTGCTCCATACGTCGTGCAGAAATGCGTAGTTCTTCCAAGGTAGCCTGAAGGCAATGGTTTTCTGCCTCCAGCTCCTGGACCTCAGCCTCCAGACGCTGGACTTTTCTTTCTATAAAGACATGAGAAATAATTTGACTGGTTCACTGGTTCAAATAAATGCACGTGGCAGTCTGTACCTTTGCTTGTAATTAATGTTGTAAATGACACTAAGATATTAACAATAGTTTTGCTTCAGGTTTCACATTCAGACCAATTCAGTCTCAAGTGGATCAGACCAGAATGAAATACTACCATAATAACCTATAAGCACTCACAACTTCAAATAACTTCACTTATTTACAGTAAAAAAAACGATAATTTCACCCAAAAATTTGGGATAAACCTGAAATGACTCAAGAGAAGAAAATTAAATTTTTACAATATTCTGCCGGTGACTAAATGTTTTGTGCATTTGTAGACCGTCTGTGATCTGTAAGTTATAGTGTACGCATGAAAATGATCAGTAGAAAAATAATGTTTTTAAAATTACACTTATCTTTTCACTTTGTTTATGTTTATTCACATTGCTTTCAAGGATAGTTGTAGATGCAAACATTTTCATAAAGTAACTCTAGTTTTTTAACTCTAAAACATCAAGAAAAGTTTGGAGTTGACTTTGTTTATCCATTATTATGTTATTATTTTACTGGTTGGGCCCACTTCAGATCGAATTAACCTGAATGTGGCCCCTGAAGTGACATGAGTTTGATACCCCTGGGTTAGAGCTTCATATGGAGGAATGGAACATACCAGTGTTGTCAAGGGATGTCTGCAGATGTTGATTCACTGTATCCTGAGCCTGACACTTGGCCTCCAGCCGCTGTGTGTGTTTTCTGGAATAGGAGGAGGAATGTGTTGGCAAGTTGGAGAAGATGCTGCTGTGGCAGGGACTTCCACTGTTTGATCCAGGAGATTCATCACCTCCAACCAAACAATCCAGCCTGTTGTGATTGTTTTCTAGTGCGGCCACATCAGACATCAGTGCTTTGAAATACCCTCCATCTACGTCCTCCAGTTGTCCCTTTTCCTGAATGTGAAGATCTGGGTTTTCTGTGAGGTGGATGTCACTCTGCACTCTGTCCAAATGTTCAGCGTCAGGTTGCCGGAAACGTTTGCAATCACCATTTGACATCCGTTGTGCTACTTCCCCGATTGCATGGTTTTCTGAATTCAAGCTTGAAGTTTGGAATCCTGTGGGTTCTTCTGTTGAGGAGTTGTAGTTGTTGGCCACATGGAGGACATGTCTGCGTCTTTGGTGACCGTGATTCAGCTGGACACCATTAGAGGCAACTCTGAGGTCCTCTATGGTCCTCAGGAGGCTTTGATTCTCCTTCTCCAGCTTTAGCATCTGACTACAGGTTCTCTCACTGACCTCCTCACTCAGAGTCTGCAGGCCTTTAGACAAACACATCATGCTAATTACCCAAAAGAATCATTGTGAAATGTTCAAGGTCTGGTTTAAGTTGAGAGAAACTTTGTACAATAGCTCAATTTAATATTACAAATGACCAAATCTGATGATGCATACGGTACACGTATATCATCAGATAATTAAAAATCAGATGATTTTTAATCATCTAAACATTTTAAGGTGCACTTTAGACTGGCCACATTTAAGTAGATAAAGTACTGACCAAAGCTCTGTCCTGTCTACTTGTGCACCATGGGACCTTACTTTGGAAAAAAAAATTACATTATAGACCAGTAACTTTTGGATCCCATTTGAGATAAGATAGAGATAATTTTACAAATCAAGGCAATCACATCTTCTTGTAGAACCATTGAACTATAACCAAACAATGGAAATACAAGTTCCAGAGGTGACATCAGTGACCACACTTGTACTGATTTTGATATAAAATGTGCCACATGTTGTTGACTATTCAACTGTTTAACCAAATGTTTCTTTTCTAGTTTTTCCTCCCTTTTTTTCTTTTTTCTTCATATTTTTTCAGAAATGCATGACCACACGTGTGTTTCTTAGTCTTTGTAGTAATATACTATATTACAGGAAACTGGAATCTACAGCAAATATGTAAACAAGTTTTTTAAAAAAGAAAAACGCATTTGGCATCATCTGGACTAAGAAAAGTAAAAAAAAACAGTGAAGTGTAGGGGACATTTGAGATTATTTAAGACAACATCTAGACATTCAACTCAAGAGAATTGAACATTTACTCAATCCAAATGGAGGTCATGTGTCGTGTAATAAATGACACATGCTGATAAACTGACTTTACCTGCATGAGATGTTTAGCTCTGAGATTTCCAACATATTTCTTGTAATAAAGACACACACCTACTACAGCCGAACACTTGGTTATTGTCTAAAACTTATTGTATCGACATATTCACTTCAGTATTGTGACTATTGTGTCTCTGCCATAACATGCGCTTACCATGGTAACTCTCTGTTGTCTTGGACAGCTGTTCAAGCTCCCAGCCAAGGTGCTGGGATTCCTCCATACTCCTCCTCTGTGCCATACAGAGAGCAAGGTTCTCTTCCTGCAGCTCCTCCATACGCCTCTGATCTGCCTCCCTCTCCTGAAATGAAGCCACAACGACAAATGGTGTCTCAGTGCTTTTAACAAAACATTATTTCCAACTGCGCAACCTAGTTTTGGCTTGAAGAGTAAAATGTCTGCAGACATCTAACCTGTTCCATGTCATGAACCTGGGCTTTCAGCAGCAGGTTCTGCTTCTCAAGCTGGTGGATTTGATCTGATCGTGCCCTCCAACCTGCTAACTGATCCTCAAGTACCTCTTTGGTCTCCTGTAGCACCCTGTTATCCTCCTTGAGCTCCTGATAGGCGACAAAGAAAAAACAAACAAATTCTTGTCACATTTATTTATTTATTTTTACAAATATCATGAAATATTTGTGGAAAAATCTTTTTGTGAAGCTATATCAGACAGACACAAACAAATGCTAATGATTTTTTGTTTAATATTAAAAAGAAAAAATAATACACTAAATTCTCGACAGTTTCAACATGTCATTGGCCTGGATTTGTTTCATAATCTTACCGAAATACCCAGTTTAGACCTCGATGGAACAGAACAAGTGCAGAAGAGGGTATGTTGGTTTGGAGAATGGAACAATACTTGGCTGAGCTCAATGATTTAAGAGTAATTCTTAATGCACTACTACTGTACTTGTATTTTTCTGCAATTAAATTATTTGAACAAACATGAAAAAGCAGTTAAAAGAGTTATTACATAATTTCATCATATTCATCCACAACTTTTACCTTTCATTTCCATGTCCACATTTAATCATATGCACACACATATCACACTTCGGTCTCATTTGAAACACATGATGTACTGGTACAAATTAACCCTTCATAAAATTCACTTTGAACTATGGCTGCTCGTGCTGACCTCCGCTTTGGCCTTGTAGAACTCCATCTTGTGCAGCTGGTCTCTGTATCGTCCCACTTCACTTTCCAGTTTGTCTGCCTTGATGGCTCTCTCTCTCAGGGTGTCCAACTCATCACGGTACATACGAGCTGCACGAGCGTCCACAAGTAGCTGGTAGTTCTGGTAAAGGATCACATATCAATTATCATCAGTAGTCAACATTTATACTTAAAATCCTACGAAGAGTAGATGTCAGTCACTCTTAACATCTGTCAAATTGCATTTTCTACAGAGTTTTCAAAGCATGAAGTATAACTTTGTTGTACTTTTCACACTTCTCAGATGCGCTTTACAACCCTTACAAGTACATGAACTATGTCAACTATTGCAGCCATCCAAAATGATATTTAAACATAGAAAACAACTCCCGATCTGCTGTTCAGGTCCATACAAGCCTTGGTTGTATTTCTATCATCAAGCACTGCTCTGCACGAACAATTGTGTGCATTAATCTGTGTAATCTGGAGATGGAGAATAAGGTCACAGTGTGTCACTCTCAGAAGAAGATGAAATTTGTTCTTTGTCTCCTTAGACTTCAGACCTCCTGCTGGTTCCTCTTCAGCTCTGCCTCCATGCTCTCCAGTTCATGTCTGCAGTCCAGCATCTGTTCACTTTTCTCCTCCCTTGGTGAGATCCGGTGTGCAGTGTAGAGGGACAAGGATATGGTTTAGTTAGCATGCACTACTTACTTTTCCCTGCACTTCTTCTTAATTCATATTTAAAAGCTCAAATGCCCATTTCCCCTGTCATACAATGGATTTAAAAGGTTGAAATGTAATTAATACCATAATTAAACCCTCTTCATTTTCAAAAGTATCATAGGTCATTTTATTATATCATATGTCTTTAATAAATTGAACATTGTTGTGGATTGTGTTGTTGTTTGTGGAATTAACGGCTAAAGAATGGACTGTTAAAGATGTAGGTATGGAGAAAAGAATATGAAAAGCCATCCTCAAGTACAAAAGTCAACTCGTTTGCCCAGGGGCAAGAGTATGGGTAGAATCTGAGCAACCGTGGGCAATACAGTGAAGGAGAGAATGGGGGTGAGATTGGATCAGGGTTAAAGTGTGTGGCATCTATGTGTGAGCATGCAGAATCTGAATAAGCGCAGAGCCAATATGGGTCAGTGGTAGTGCACAGCCATGGAACTTGCAAAGCAGGCAGTAATGTGGGCCAATCTCCCCGGGGCATCTGTTATCCTCTAGTAGCCCTCTGTCTTTCTCTCTCTCACTTGCTGTTGGCAGCTCCACCAACACATACTTTACTGAGACCCCAACAACTACTACGAATTTTATAACCCCGCAGCCTCAAGAACTCATGCACATCACATACCATAATGACAAATTTAAAATGATTATGTTATGACTTTTTCCATAGCAACAAAGCTTGCAAAACATTATGAAACATAAAACCCTCATTTTATCTGAAGTCCCATTTCTTGGTCATGCTTAAATGTAGACAAACTAAATATGTTGCAAAATATGTTGGAAATATTTAATGCTTTTCATTTAAACTTGCTGCACTCTGAGACCAGTCATGGTCTCAGATGTGCACCATATAAATAAGTAAATAAAGACTACCTTCAACCACTTCCAGACAATATCAATTACCAAAACCTAGCATCTTAAAGAATAAGAGCAATGAGGCTCAAAGTCACAGCAGTACCAACTGCTCCAATAAATGGATCAATGGAAACACAGACGAGAAATCCAATAAGCTCTAATAAACTTTTATAAGTCTGCATTTCCCACAATTACCACAAAATAGCACATTCTTAAAGGTGAAAGGTTAACTTATGTTATTATCCAGTGGTGGAACCTCAAGGCCAGCAAGGCGTTCTCTACTGGCCTAAACATAATCAGGAATAGATTTTTTCCACAAATATGTATGAAATTATTCCCCATGGTCTATCCTCTTCATTTCATAGATTTCCTAAGTTGGTTACTCAGCTTCCAGCCCCAGGTGGAGATTTGGAGGGCGGGGTTTATGTTAGAGTTTTTATCCAATCATTATTCACTATCATGTGTTGCCAGGGTCCAAAATCTGCCTCTAGGCCTTCAGAAGTGACAGTGCTGGCGCATGGTAGCTTAAAGTGAATGAGAACGGACCTGTGGCATTAACCAATCAATGTCAAGTTTGGCTTCGCTGGGGCCAGCTAGCAGGCCTACAGGGTCAGTTCCAACTCAAGAAAGACTTTGTTTATGGAATCACTGGACTTTGTTGCGTTAGTTTGGATATCCATGTCAGTTTTGTGCTTTTGTTTTTCAGTGCCTACTTGCCGTAAGAACCAACGCCCGTGCCTGAGCCGAGGAATGTTTTTGTTAAACTGGCCTTTTCAGTTTCTTGGAGAACTGTCTGAGAAATAAATTCAGCATTAGACTGTTAAGTACTCCCTGTGTTTGGATCCTCCCTCTCATGCATGCCACACACATAATTAAAACAAAAGTTGAGAATGCTTATGTAATTAAAAGAATAATCAAAATACCAAAAGTCAAGTTAATATCTTCTATCTAAGCATTTTGCTTTGATGAAAGGGTCCTAGATTCTGATTGTTCTGTTAGTGCATCAAGGTTCCAAGAATTCAGAACAGAACCAGAACTCATCTGTGTCTCATAGTATTTATCTATATTGTATTAGTATAAGTTAGTGTATGATTTGTTCATTCATTTTCTTAACCTGCTTTATCCATTGCAGGGTTGTGGGGGGGGGGGGGGGGGGGC
>JAPTHA010000001.1:14768744-14782446 GCA_029814585.1 Gymnapogon annona
GATGGGAGGGAGATTGTGGGCAATAATTAGTGGGAGGACTGGGGCGGGGTTAGGTTTGGAATTAGGTATTGGACACTTATAGAAATAGAATTGAAATTGACTCTTTATCTTTTTTTTCTTTCTTTTTTTAGAATGAGTTCTGTCTCATACTCCACCTGTTATTGTTTAAATGTATATGATACTGAACTGTTACTGTCCTTATTGCAATCACAAGTGCAAACTCACTGCTGGGTTATACAGCGGCCTCATTGTGTGTAGAATTTTAATCTACAGCTTAACAAGATAGTAAGAATAATAACAACCATATAATCCTCTAAAACAATGGTTTGGAGAGTGTTTTCCGCAGGGCACAACTTTACAAAGAAGTACATGAAGTAAATGAAGCGCTATAATAGCTACATTTTTACCATCCCTTTGACTTCATAAAATTGTTGAATGAAATGCACTTTCCTGGAATCACATCAATTATTCATTAGCCATCAGCTGCAACTAATGAACATGTGAAACAACATTACGATGATAAAATGCACAAGAAACATGCCAGACTTCCGTATTGCAAAAAAAATATGTCTTTAAATACATTTTTGTTATAGTAGATGTGGTTTTCTTCTTGTCTTTTATATAGTCTTTTTTTTCATTCTTCATTTTTGGTCTCACCCTGAAGCTCATGATTAAAGATCAACATAAATGTTTCTCAACTGTCATATTATTTACAGCTCATTTCTGGTAAAAACTGAAGCTTTGAACACCAAAGTCTATGCAAAACTGCAAGCACTGGCCGTAAAGACACTGACAAGAGAAAAATTGCAAAAGCACAACCAATACTGTCTTTTATGATATGACCATGAAAACATTGTCAAACTTTGATCATCACTTTCTAAAACAAACTCATGACACTTTTTGTTCCTTGATTACCAGTGTAATTTACTATATCCTTCCTCTACTGTCATGTCCTATAAAAAAATGAAATCAAATATTGTTTATTCCATACTTGTTGCTATACATCATTCAACTTTGTTTTATTTTTACCTCTTCACTGGTTGCCACTCTGCTTCAGAATTGGTTCTTTTATTAAATTATGTGGACATAGGTGCTGAGGCCATTATCATGAGGACAAGATCCACCTACTTCTCAGGCCCAATAATATACTCATATTGTCTGGAAACGATGGCATTTCCAGCATACTTTCAATAAATCCCACTGAGTGACTTCTTGATCCTTGTTAGAATGTTTAAATAAACTCCATACCATATTTTTGCTCCTACCTTGCCCGCCACACTGCACTGACTTAAATATATGAGTTTTCAATAAAACTCTGTGTGCTGCATTTTCACAACTCATAAGCATAAAGCAATCATAAAATCATACATAAATTACAAAAATCACATAAAGAAATAAATACATGTTTTTTTTAACAAACAAAAGTTAAGGCTCAACTTTTCAACTTGGCTTATAACACATTTTTATCAGGATTATTTTTAGGAATAAAGTTTGATATTAAGTGTGATTGGAGTACTGTACTGTACTCAACATGATATACCAAATTCTGGAGTGTCAAGAATATATTTCATATCAGTGTTTAATCCATAAAAATCAATACAAATTCCCATGAATATCATGCATTTTATTGGAAATGAGACAAACAATACACATGTATTGCAAGGTCAACATCTAACTTAAGATCATTACAAAGAAAACCGAAAAAAAAAAAATAATTCTTACAAAACATCCAAACAAAAACTCTCTAATTGCTCGAACATAATCTAAGACAAAATACGGTAGCTGCTGTGCACAAAATGCAGTTATTAATCTTTATTAAAGTCATTTTGGCTAAAATGTTGCAACAGTTCTGATCAGGTTACATTCATGTGTAAACATTGGTATGAGGCAAGACATTGGAAAACCTACAGTCATTACAGTGTTCTTCTTTCGATTGCATCACTAACTGTAAAATGCAGCTGCAGGACTCGGAGGCAGTCCCTGTTGATGCTGGTCTGTGCACAGCATTCCATTTGTGATCAGAATATCATTTGGACAAACGATTCCTCCACAGGCAGCTGGCTTTCAACCCTGCTTTGTTTTTGGTCGAGGACATCAATGCGGTCATGATGGAGGAGAGTCAATGGGATAGGTCATGTCCTAGAGTCTCAGGAACAAACACTAACATAGTTCAGGTTTGAAATGTGCAAACAAACAACTTTTAAGTCCTGTGTTTCCTCTCATATACTGAAGCATCACTAACCTACTAAACATCTCGATGATTGTTTGACCCTGGGCACTTGTGACAAAAATACATTTGGAAGAGGAACATCTCATTTGTGGGAGCTACATTTGAGTCATTTTGTATGAACATACAGATATTTCTTTGATATTCTGGTTTTAAACAGCACTGGGACAAGAAAAAAAAGGCATGGCTGGGAATTAAACAATATTTACTGTTTACAGAGATATATAACAGGTATATATATTGTACATACACCGTTCTTTTCCCACCAAAATAAGGAACAGAGCCTTTTTTGATAGAAAATCATTACTGAGACAGGGATTTGTAAATGGAACAGGGCAACAATATAATATATTTCTTTTTTCTTCATAAATAACCGTATGGCAGCACATAAAAACACTTTTCAGACACACTGTGCTAAATTATTTTTGACACAATTTGCACCTTTGGGTTTGCATTCCCACATTTCCCCTCGGTCAGCTGGCTGACAGGCTTGTCATTTGGACACAAAAGTTTTGTAATATTATCAAAAGACAGAGTTCCCTGTCTTGTAAAAGTTGTCAGAGATGGTCTGGTTGAGTAGTAAAACACAGCAAAATAATACAAAGTGTTAGGAAAATGTACCAATAACATGACCCCCTATTATCCTTTATATTTGTTCTTTTTAAGAATGCTTTTCAAGGATAATGAATGCCAACAACGAGCTGCAACAATATTGTATATCGTGTCATAGTTTCTTCATAAGACAAACAAAGGTTTAATGTATACTTTGGGCTTTCCCAAGACCTTTACAGGATTCTGTTCCAGTTTGACTATTGGTTGCCGGGCTTTCTCGTTGAATAGGCATCATATTTATCTCATCGCCAGCTCTGAAAACATAGCCTTCATACACTACTCTTAAAAGCTTCAGGATATGTTCCCGACATAAAGGATGCATACAGAAATATGTCATCAGTCGTAGGATCCACAGCTCTGTAACGCTCCTGCACTTGCTTTCAAACCTCTGCCTGCTCCGAGGGTCCACGGGGTTCAGGTCCTTCAGGTCTGGATGCTGCAGTAACACCACTCGATGTTTCTGGTCCAGGTTGCAGCAGCCCCATGGTTCCTGACTGAGTTCTGGGGCTGATCTTCTGGTCAGACATAGGGCTGGTCAAGCCCATGGTGGTCAGGGCATCCAGGGTGCCATCGGGGTCCACCATCATGTCGATAACTACCAGAGTGGTAAGAGTGAACATTTCCAGTTAGAACAGATCAAATGTTCACACATACAGTCTCAGAAACTCTCAAGTGAAGTGTCAGATCTATACCGAGCAGCTGTCTCTCTACTCTCTTTAGGTCTTGAAGGATGGTGGAAATTTCCTGGTGGAAGAACATAAATAAAACATCAAGATCAGTGGAGGACAACGATTGTCCGATAAGTGAAAGTTCAAACACCGGATAAATCTACTCATTTTCATCTCACTGTTGCTGCAGGAGTAAGTTTGCGACAGAGTCATATAACACATTATGAGCTTTGTGGAACCTGTTCCTCTGGCAACAACGCCTCATAAGTCTCTCCATTTAATTATATTGAGTGTGAGGCCATGTAAAAGATAAAAAAAAGTTTAACAAAAAAAAGTACACACACATTTGATAGGGCAAAAGTCAGTGTGAAACAGGTCAGTGTCTGTCACATTTGGGCCGTATCTTAACACCAAAGAGGAGCGCCTCAGCAAAATATTCATTTACACATTTATCTTATTTGCAAGTACACAATATCTTTGATCAAGTTTCTCAGGCAGCTTTAATGATGTCAGCACTCACTATAATTACTTTAGTATATGATTGGAGATGTTTTTGTTTTGCAACTCTGCAGAAAATGGGGAAAGACTGGCTCGTGAGACTGTTGAGACTGTGCGGTTTTATTTTGTGTACAGCTAATGGATTACTCGCATAAATTAATTCTTCAACATTCATTACAATTGCTATACCAATTTACTTTTATGTGGCTTTGTGTTAAATGATGGAATGATGATGATGATTTGTTTTCTTGACATTCTCTCTAACTGAGCATTATTATACTGCTTACATGTTATCGATAAACTAAATAATGTTATATTTACATAAAAGCTGTAAATGAGAGATAGTTTCAAACACTTGACATTTTTGGCTTTTAGCAAAATGTTCATTGCACTCTGACCTTTTTAGACATTTTTAGATTCCACTTTCGAAGCTTCGAGCATTTAAAAAAGAAAAAAGAGGTGAAATGGGGAAAAGGTGAATTGTGGTTAATCACCTTGTTGGAGCTCTTATGTAGTAAGGAGTCATGCTCCGCTTGCAGTTTGTTCTCAATCTCTTCCCATTTTAGCTCTTTATCTTTGAAGAGGATCCTGTTTCAGAAATAGATTATATGAAAATACATGAAAACAGCTCTTATTAGAATGTTCAAGTGAGTGTGAGAGTGATCGTATTCATGTCAAGCATATTCCAGGGAAAAAATACTGTCCTTGTCTTCCTTTGTGTGATAATGGGTAAGATCTGTGGCTGGATGTCACAGCGAATCTTTTTGATGTGTCACTCATACAGTGCAGGTTGGCTTCTTTTAAAGCATAAAACACTGACAGCAAACTAAACACAATATGAAATATGTTCCTGTTGTAACAGTTCGACTCAGTGTTAGCATTACTGTCCATGTTATGTATTTTAGTTGGTCCCAGTAATAGTACTGTATAAGACGTAACTGGAAATGGTACCTGATTTTGCAGGTTGTTTTATCCACAGACTGACGTATTCTAGTGGAGAGTTGAGTCACAGATGCCAATAGTAAACTGTCCAGCACAGCCTGAAGGATAATAAACACAAGCACATCAATGTCAAAGTTTCCCTTTATATATACATAATGCCATCACATCATATATTCAACTGTGAATGTAAATTCATGGAACAGAATTGAGAATGAGAAGTTAAATTTAAAGATGTAAACAAAGTAATGCAGCATTTACAAATATTTCCATTATTTTAGGAAAGGAATAAGGAGCTCGGTTTGAATTATTCAGGGTGTGTTTGGGTCCCTCTAGTGACACAACGTGGAAAAGTCTGAAATGGTGTTTGAACAAACTTTTAATATGATCTATTCTAAACCCTATCTAAAATAACCGAGAGGAATTAAGAAACAAGCTTGGTGGAAAAATAATTGTTTTCATGAAAATTATTAACATTCCAGACAATCCCATGGTGACTTTCTAAGAGTAAATATTTGGGGGCAACACTTTCCTAATCTAATTTACATTAATTTGTAGGAATTTGTCAGAATCCAGGCTAATGTAGTATGACTGAAGGGTGATTGTGAATGCAGATTTCCCTTTTATTAGCAACGTGACGCAGTGTTTAAGAGAGCTATTGTGGTATTAGTGCCTGTCAGTGGCGGCTGGTGAAATTAATTTTTTGGTGGAGCTCAGTATCCAAGTCCGTTTTTAGCGGCACCATAAACACATAACACCATTAGCATACATGTACATGCACTATTTAAGGCAACACCTCAGACTTCAAACTATATTTTTGTTTGCTTTATTTGCTCCAAAAGGAATTTAGGGACTGTTGTATCATGGCTTTCGCCGGGACATGGCTCGCGGAACAGGACCACAACCCCAATCTTGCCATTGATGGCTTCTTGACCCTGTTCAGACTGGACTGCAATACTGAAGTAACGGGTAAAACACAGTTATTACCAAGATGCAGATTTTATGGCAATTGTTACAGACAATAATGTTTCTTGACAGTAAGGGGACCCAGAGAGCAAAGGTTCTGTGGTGTTGCTTTAAAAATATTAATATAAATATACAGTATGTTTTTAGTTGTTTTTTAATGTAAATGTATATTCTTTAAACATGTAATTTTTTCTGTGACTATTGTTAACATCTGGTACGTCCCTGACAAGTGTCAGTTCCAGTGCTTAAATAGACTATGCATTTATACCAGGGGTGAAGTAGTATAGGCGGATGCACGATACTAAAAAAACAGAAAATCAGTGTAAGGCCTAAAACATTTCAGCAACACACACTTGTGCCAGGAACTGATCCACTGGCATGATGCACTGAAGCCAGTTGTGTTAACCACGGGGCCCTAGAACCTGTATTAACATAGACAGATAAAGCATCGACTCACATCATCTCTGTTCCATGTCTGACGACGGATGGAACGGGACCCGCTAGTGACCCTGGGACGGAGCTCTACAGAACGACTGTTGGTTCCCACATTGCCACTCTGCTCAGCAGAGGGACCGCCTACCTCCACGCTGTCATCAAATACACGTTCCTCCAACTTAAAAAAAAAAATCAGACATATGAGCCTTGCATGTATCTTGTTTGATCACGACTCTGTTACCAGGTGCTTTATCATTCAATGATTCTAGTGATTATACCGGAGCTCCGGGGTCTTTGGCTGCAGGACTGACCGAGTCAATCTCTCCTGCCACGTCATGGATCTCTCTGGCAAGCATGGCCAGATCTTTGGCTAGGTCTTGGCTTATCCTTTTAAATAAATATTAAATGAAAACAAAAGATCAGTAAATAACTTCTCAATGTGCCGCAATTGTAGGAGGAATATGTTATGAATGCGATACTGTATATACTACCTACCTGGCTATTTCCTCACTGTGGGCCGTCCAGTCCCTCATATACTCATCCTGCTCCCTGGAGTGCTGCTTCAGGGCAGACAGGCCAGTGGGATTGGGAGTAGGTGGTGCTGAACCTCCCAGCTGGGCTACACGCGTGGAAGCTAAGGGTTGAGTGCGGCTCTGTTTGGATATGTGGCGATTTGAGCCATACTCATCCTCTGAGGTCGAGGCGTACTCCACAGGTATGCGCCGCCATCGTGTCCCAGCTAATGTTATAAAACATTTATAATGAAGGCAAATTAGAAGCTCTCACAGTAAACAATTTATGCTTTGAATAAGAATGTTCCTTAACAAGGTTTTTTTCCCTAGCAGAAGCAATACAATGATTATTAATCAGAACCTCTATACATTTAGTGGACAGTGGAACCATGATGACATCCACCGGTTTCTGACGTACTGTTTTGAGGCCAGTAGTTTTCATCGTTGATGTTGGAGGTGCTAGTTTATCTTACTGACTTCATTAAGCATTATGTGATAATGTCATTCAACATTGTCTGTAGAGGGACCTATTAAGCATTACCATTAGTTCATTCAAACCAAGATCAGCCCAGTCAGCCCACATATCATTGTATGATTGACAGCAGCTGATTTCAACATCAACCCACATCAGCAGGTTCTATTGTACACATCCTGTTGGCTAACCTCATGTAGATGCTATGCTATCACTTCTACTACAACAAGTCAACGTGTTGCTTTTCCTCACAACCCGCCTCCATCCCATCTCCACCTTTTCATTGTGGAGCTGACTTGATTTAATTTGCTGTCACTGGTACCTGCTCTGCTCTTGAATGTGTACACATCCTGCTTAGGTTTTCTACATCTTCACATAGGAGATCCCAGAACAGAGCCATATGAAAGTGGCCACGACTGAATTATAATCAAGCTGTCCATCAGGAATTTTTTTTAATGAATTAACCAAAACGTCTTACTCTACAGATGAGCGAGCTGCCGTACATACCTGTGTGTAAAAAACCCTAACAAGGCAGCCATCAGCCCTTAGACTGTCTAAGATGGGCTGTCAGATCACTCATTTAATGAGCCAAATAAAAGAGATGAGGCCATAATCCTGAAAGTATATACACTACAGCCTGGGCTTTTTGGAGCCAACCTCTGTTAGTGTCAGTGGTATTACAACTTACAGATACTTCCAATTTGGCATCATTTTTGAACTGAGGTCCCTACCTCTTGTTTTTAATCACCTTCCAATTATTGATGTTGTGTAATGAGTTGGATATTGCCCTGCAAGTGGTCATTAGTGTGAAATAAACCCCAAGAGGATGACACCGAAGTTCTTTATCACCCAGAAGGCTTGACCAACATCATACTTTGCATAAATCCCATTAAACAGCAGGATAAGGACAGAATTCATGCACTTCAATCTTCTAAAGAAAAGAACACTTACATGCAGGTGTGGCATGTCCGTATGAAGAGCTGCCTTTACTTTTGTCAGGAAGCTTGGAGGCGCTGTTAGCCCTTGCTCTGGGTCCAGACTCTTGTGTCACATTGGATGCCCTCAGTCCCTGTCTGAGAGCATAGTCACCTGCTGCACTGCGAGCCCCAACACCTCGACTCCTGGTTACAGTTGCCTCCGAGTCACTCTGAGCAGATGGCGATCCCACCCGCGGTCTCCTAGGCTGAGCCAGGGCTTCTATTCTTGACATTCCCCTTCTGGCCATACCTGTTCGAGACGTGGAACTGGCAGTGGATGCCTCGGAGGCAACGGACATCCGGTCCATATCAGCTGCTTCAGTGTCAGATGAGTCTCCTAGTCGGGCTCGTCTCAGCAGAGATGCTCTGGTAGGTCGGGGCTTGGGGACGCTGCTGCTTTTAGCCACAGCAGTGGGGGGGCCCTGGACACTCTTCGCTCGACTGGACTTGGTGCTGGCTCCTACTGTTGTGCTTCCTGTCTGAGCTCTGGCATGTGACCCTCTGGACTCCTGTGTGGAGGTGGGCTGGGAGTCGGACAGAAGGGAGTTGGAATTGACATCGTCGTCTGTGAGGTCTAAGGATGTCCAGGGGCGGTTGGGCTGTTGAGGACCAGATGCTCTGGTCTTGACCCTCCTCTCCTGGGGCTCTTGACTGCCCGCGGGGCCTTTGCTGGAAGAACACACAATTGTTTTCTCCTTCTGTTGGCCTGTAAGCGTACGTCGCTTTTGGACAACTCTCCTCGCTCCGTCAGCTTGACTCACTGTGCTGGTCGTGTCCACGTCGGACTCTGGCGACATGGAGCCTTCGATGGACTGACTTGGTGGGTCTCCTTGGTCTGATACAGTGGTTTCTAAAAAGGCTGCCACAGCTTCAGAGTCTTTCTGCAGCATACAGCTGTCAATACCAGTCTCCTTGCTCTGAATTCTGCTACCCGTGTATCCGTCTATGCGTGGGATGAGCTCAATGGGCACATTAGCGCTGGGTTTCTCCACAGTGAAACTCTCCTGCCTCAGCAGTGATTTCCCACCGCTCTCCCTTGCCTTTTCCTCTTCTTTTTTCCTCCTTCGTGTTTCTTCCATTCTCTTCTCTCCACTGGTTAGTGGACGAGGGGGCAATTTGGCCAGAGCACCTGACTGACCTGACTTCCCACCGCCGCTGTCTTGTGACTTTGCTGGTGAGGATCGACTAGGGCTGCCACTGTGACTGCCTACGCCTCCACTGCCATAACTAGGGCGATTCTTACCCCTAGTCAGTTTCTCTTCTTGGCTCTCCTTCTCCTGCAGCTCTGTGTCCTGTTTCTCACCCATATCCATACGCAGGCCAGAGCCTGGCGTCCTCCTTCCCAGGATGACCTCCTCACCGGGCAGCTGTGGCAGAGTTCTCCTCTTACGTTCTGTGTATCCAGATGATGTAAAAGAGGTTGAATGGCTGGACTCACTAATTTCAGCTGCAAATACAGAAAACAATTGCCGTTAGTGTTGCAGATAATGTGGTACAGTAATTGGAAAATGCACCACAAAGAGAAAGTTTTCACAAGTTTATGCAATAAAAACTGAAGTCATGCTCAGTAGAGTTCACTTTTCATCTTGAGGTAAAATATTTTTTGGCTGTACGATTTAATAACACCACATTTTCATACACTTAGAAGATTTTTGACAGTCAGTAATATCCAATAATATTCCTCAATCACCGACTGTACAAGTATGTGGTATTTGCTACCGCCCCAGTGACTCACACTATCCAGCCAATAAAACTTTAAACTGCACATACATCACTCTTGCTGAGTCATATTAATTCTCACAAACTATGCCTGACAGTAGATTTTTATTCAACACTCATATTCAGTAAACACTGCTGAATCTATTATATGATGATGTGCATTGTGCGTTATTGCAAAAGACAACCATGAACTCATCAGTGTTCTATGTATCACGTTGTCAGATGGATTAACTGACAGTCGAGAAGAAATTGGCCTGTTATGTCATGTTACTCATTTATGAAGCTCTACTGCTCTACTTACATCAACTGCAGCACAAAAAAGCTGCAATTTAATTCAAAAGACAGTGTTTTGAAGTAGATCTGTAGCTCTATGACAAATAGTCCTTTGGAGAAAAAAAACATTCTTTCGTTAATTCTCGAATTTCACATTGTGGCCTAAGACTATCTGTGAAACTTTAGCCAACCAGCATATATGATTTGATTTTTCTGACTCTAACATGGCAAAATGTCATTACTTTCAGTCAGGAAGCATTTTACTTGTACACCAGTGTTACGTCTAATACATACACTGTATTTGCATCCTTGAGCAGAGTGAATATTAAAAGGTTAAAGCTTTATTTTTAGTTGTTAATATAGGTCTCTGTGAGTGGTGTATGTATGTTGTCTCTATATCTGTGTGGTTGTTCTGAAGTACTTCCACCCCAGGTCCAAAGACATGCACCATTTCCTGACCCGTGACTTTTTTGCAGGTCTATCCAGTCTTGAATAGAATGTACACAGAGGGAGCAACTCATAGTCCCAAGAAATCCCAATGTTGTTTTGTAATTGTTGTACACTATATAACCGATACAAATTCCTTGAGATTACATTTTTAATTGTAGAAGACAGTAGTCCAGAGATACCTGAGAGATATGGGTACAGTCTAAAGAGAAAGTAAGTTTTAAGAAATTGTGTTTTGCAGTCTTTACTGCCAACTTTTTTCCAACTATTTTTACACTAGATTGTGACGTTATACATGTATATAGTGAAATTGAAGGAAATAGATGACTTTGTACTGAAGATATTTATTGAAAAACTTGCCCTATATTAAGAAATGAAATTTTTTTAATTTTGGGAACTTTTTCCCCTATTTTAGACCATTTGGAGTCACAGTTTTTAGTAGACCAAATCAAGGATGAGGAGAATTTGTAAAACTGAGGATACTAGACTGCCAACAGACAGACATTGAAATCAAAACTGTGACGGAGGTAATGGGAGGTTCTGGTAAATTACAGCATAAATGTCTCTGCTAATCTCTTCAATTTATCAACCAACATACAGAGAGATTTTTTCAGACAGGAATTGATAGCTACCTCTGTCCTCCGTGACCATGACGTGAGTCTCGCCTCCTGATCCTTCTGGGTCTGTCCGAATGTGACTAGCAGCTAGTGTTGCCCACTGTGAGACCCAGCGAGGACCACCAACCACTAGCTCCTCAGACAGGACCTGGATGAGGACAGTATGACAAATAAGTAAAACCTGGCAAGTCTAAAGAGACACAGAGGCCTAAAAGTCAGCGACATAAAAGAAGTATAGGACTAGAGACCCGATCAGACCAGATGAGATTAGACCAGACTACACCAGACGGTGCGTGTTTGACCAGTATGAAGGATTTTCCTTTAGCACCTCTGTTTCCATGTGCCCTTGCTTTCCTCTTTCTCCTGTACTAGACCTCTGGGATGTGATCATCTCTCTTTGGTCAGTAACTCCTAACCTGGACACACAGGCTGCCTCCTGCTCGTCCACACCAAACACCTGAAAACACACAGACACACGTCAAATAGGTACTTTTATACCTAAATAGTGAGTGACAAAGAAAAGATGTGTGACTGTCTATTTCCGCACTTTGTCAATCATTTTCCTCGCCTCTTCCTCTTCGTGGTCTCCATTCTCCAGTTCTATAGTATAGGTTCCTCTATCACTAAAGTCATCCCCATGGTGATAGCACTCATCACGTGCATTTTGCTGATGAGGCACTGATCCACGTTGCCTCTCCACTAACCCACTCGTAGCTTTAGAATTGGAAGTTTTGCGGCGTCGTGCAGGACTGTCCTCCTCGGCAAAGAGACCCTCTGGTACATTAGCACGGCCCTCGCGGATCTTCATCCCTGGTCCACCCCATAGCCCCCATGAACGCTCCTCCAGAACCACAGCCCTGCGCTGTTCTCCGAGCGCGTTCTCCGAGTCGCTCTGAGTGCCATCCTCGTGTTTACTTCCTGGGTCAGAATGACAGGAGAGAGACATGAATGGAACTGAGCCTAAATGGAGTGGAGACATTTCAGGATAAATACAACCCATTCATGCTATCAGTACTTAAGTTGTTCCCTTTAGGTATGGGTCACAGAAAATCAGCTAATCCTCTCCACCCTCCTTCCTTCTGCTGTGTAACTCCATCTTATTCATCCTTCAACCAATATATTCACTCCACCTCCTCTGCTCATGTCCCAATCATCTCAATCTGACCCGAGTTGTCCCTCTGATATGCTCGTCTCTAATCCTGCCCATTCTTGTCACTCCCAAAGAAAATCCCACTGTCATCTTTTTTTCAACTACCTGTTGTCTTTAAATACCTTACACTCACGTAGTCATGCATTTGGATAAATGGCTGCACACACACACCTTTAAGACTCCTCAAGTGCACGGGGACATCGCTCTTCACACTTTCCCCATCATCCTCTGCCGCCGTTTCTTTGAGAGCCAATGGCAGCTCATTCTGGGCCAGCCAGTCTGCAACTTTAACCTCTGCCGCCACCATCGCCGTCTGAAGTGGACTAAGCTCCTCCCCCATGGCTCTTTTAGGACGAGGTCTGGTCTCTGGTCCTACCTTGGCCACTCGATCCTTTACAGTTGCTTTACCTGATGCCCCGGCATCAAACTCAATGGTGAAGGAAGCGTGGCCGTGCACGGGTTCCACAGCAGAGGAGGCATCTGGCTCTCGCAGGGGGGGCTCACTGTCTGCTTTACCTCCCGAAGGCATGTCCTTAGTGGGAATCTCAAAGTAGCTCGGCTCCTGATTGGATACTGTTGGCAGGGCAATCTTTGTTGCCTCATTTTTCTTGGTGTCTGGCAAAGGTAAAGGTAAAGGTGGCGTGTAATAGATTTATTAGCTTTCAGTCAATAAGACTGAAAGCTAATTCGCTATCAACACTAAACTGATTTGATATTTCCGTACCTGTTTCAGTTTTTTCTCGCTTCCTGTCTGAACCTTTTTCTTCTGGCCTCCCAACCTGTTGCTCATCACTGTCTGCATCTCCCCACCAGGCAGGCTGGCCATAGAGTGGTGTGCCCCTGTGGAACACTGCTACATCCACTGGAAAAAAGAAATGAAAAGGAATGACATGCCTTAGCTATGAATAAAAGCATTTGAAAAAGCTCAAGGGGAAAGCACAATAGTGAAGCAATGTATGGCCGGCGAAGTTATTTGCCTTATTACGTAGTTTAAGAATTATCTGACCAAAAATATTAGTGTGACTGTACTTTATATTACTAGATATTATCTCCTTGGGCTCTTGAAAGTAAAAAGAATGTTCAAATTCATTCAGATTTAGTCAAACATAAAAAGCACTAAAATAAACTAAATGATCAACAAATTGTTCAAAAGTAAATTAAATAAGGCAGACAATGATCACAAATGAACA
>JAPTHA010000001.1:14802863-14827079 GCA_029814585.1 Gymnapogon annona
GCAGCAGCAGCAGCAGCAGCAGCAGAGCCGGCTATGGCCAAAGGAGTCTCGGGCAGACAGCATGATAGATGGCTTTGTTAAAGGGTCCCAGGGTGTCCCCTGAACTTGAAGCACTCTGTTTATCTTGAATAGGAGAAGCACAGAGTGTTGGGGGGCAGTGAGGAGGAGGAGGAGAGGGAGAAAGGGAATGATATAGCTTTCAGGGGAAGGGAGAGAAAGAGAGTGGGGGAGGAGGGAGAGGCAGAGCCAGGGTCTGTATCTGGGCAAGCCTGGCTGGGGGTTGGAGAGGTTAAGGGGGGGTCGTGAGCAGGCACGGCTGCTGGAGAGACAGAGAAGGGAGAAAGAGGGGGATGGGGCAGCTCTCCTCATAGCTGTCCATTAACAGATGAACTTGGCAATGGTCCAGGCCTCAAAGGTCTTGGGAGACAGGCACTTGCACATGTGCATGCACGTACACATTGACGCCCTCCTTTCTTGTACCTGCTGACTGCCGACGGAATGCCACCATGGTTCTTTTTTGTCCAGCGGCAGAAAAGGACATGTCTCTGGTTCACCTATCTGAGAACCAGTTCAGACCGGTTAGCCAGCTAGGGCGGAGGAGGCAAACGGACAGGCCTGGTTTCCACTGGCCCTGCTCTCACTTCTCTGCAGCTTGCCTCTTCTTGCCCTCCTCTGTTTTTCAGGCTTTCGCTAAGGAAACAGGGAGAACCTCTAACCTGGGGGCACAGGACAATGCAGAGGAGAGAAAAAAGAAGTGAGGGAGCGTGGGAACAAAGTGAGAGACGAATGGATCCGGTCGTAAACAGGGTGGGAAGAGGAGGGAAAAGTGTTTGGTTGTTGTTGGTGCTCTCGTCTTGATGGGGCAACATGAGCTTAACACTGCTGTCGCTATTGTGTACTGAAAACATTATAGCAAACATGAGAGTTGTGAAAACTGGGGGAGAGAATTTGATATGGAAGATGTACATAAAGGACTGTTGTGTTGTGTGGGTGCGCAGCCTTCTAACTGTGACAGCTTTATTTGCATGAGTATATCCATTGATGCATATATCACCTATGTACACGTGTGGCAGTAATGGCAGTTGTGTTTGCGTGCATGTGTGTGCGTGTATGAAATATAGACACATCTCTCTGAATTACGACTCACATGTGTCCCTCGGGTTGAGCGCAGTCTGTTCCCTATCCGACTTCAAATGCCTTCAGCTTGCACACACCCAGCCCTGAGATGGCACATCAGAAAAGCACTGTCACATCAGGAATATTTGAGGAATCAGGGAAGAGGTGTTTGTCAGTCTAGGATTGTTGTTTTTTTTTTCATTTGAGTTCTTGTAAAACCATTAACCCGAGGCTTAGGCTGGCATTTAAACTTAGACTTCCATTATTTGTCATTACGTAGACACACACAATGGATCTGGCAACAAAATCTTGTTGTGTGGCAACTCACAGCACAGTTTAAATACAAAAAAAAAAAAATGCAAAAGTGTCCAAAGCCATGAGTGGCTGCAGTGTAAAGGTGACATCACATACAGTCAATATTAATAAGGAATATAAATAAGATAGGCAGTGCACTATTGCATATCAATGTAAACAGTACTGCAAACAGTGTAAATATTGCACATAAATGTAAACAGTACTATAAACAGTGTAAATTGTAGTGTATTTACATGGATAGATGGAAAATCTAAATCTGTACAACACTGAAGGTGCCTGAAAGTAAAAGTGAAAAACATCAAAACTGCTGAGAAAAGTGATTTGTCACACTTTTGTGAAAATGAGTGTTATGGTGAGGTGTATCCAAGAGTCAGAGAAGATAAGGTTTCACTTTTTCAGCTCACCCTACAAGTGCTCTGTCTCTCTGTTTTTCCTTTGTCATGTTTCCTGATCTACATCGGAAAACCTTTCTAATCACATCTCAATAGATATTTAAGACCTATTGTGAAAAAGAAATGTTCAGTTGACCATAACTCATAAGTCACTGAACACCTCTACTCCTCATACATATCCAGTTAATATTGTTAAGTGATAAGTGTCATTGGTAATATCATCAAGGACCTCCTGTTTCATTTGAAGTTTAATTTAAGGACAGTTGTAATGCATCTCGTGTCAAGAGTCATCATCGGTTGATAGAATGAGTTTTTTTTGTTGTAGTTTATTATATGTGTGCTGGGGGCATACACTGATAATGAATCCTTGCATGTCTGTGTGCATGTGTTTATATGTGTGTCCATGTAAATGCATGCAATCCCATTTGCATTTGCTTTGCATGTATTTCACACATGCTCACATTAATTTGTTATTTATAAAGAAGGTTCTTTTTTTTCATCTTCCCTCTTCTTTGGTCTTTTTTTCCTGCCCTCGAGCTCCTGCTCTATTTCTCAGAAACACGTTTTCTTTTCCAAAACTCTTGCATGGCTTCTTTGGTGCCAAAGCCAACTAAATATATTGCTTGTGTGTCTGTGTGTGTGCGTGTTTGTGTGTGTGATGATGCCTGTTTTATAATACCCCCCTGCAAATTTGCATATGTATATGTGCAGATTGTATGAGAAGAGCTCTCACACTTAGAGCAGTTGGATAGGGAGGGCGATGGGGGCCGATGCAAGGGTTGTGTGTATAGTTTATATGTGTGTGTGTGTGTGTGTGTGTGTGTCAAAGGGGGAGGGGGGTCGTATTTGCGCTTTCACCCCCCAGACAAAGCCGGCCACTACTCCCAGATGGTAGTCTGCTCTCTTCGGCCATGTGTCTGGTTGTGGATGTGTGCGTGGATTTATGGACAGAGACAGATACAAAGACGATACAAAGACGAGAAAGTGAAGGATAAATTTGCAAGCGCAAATCTTTGTCCATGTGATGCAGGAAGAGGATACAAATGCGGTCCAAGCATGTGTGTTCACAGGCATAAAGCCTGTGGAAAGTATAAAAGTTTGTGAACAGTTTTGCATGATGTGGCTGAAAGAAAAATGTCAGTATAGCCTGGCGTACTGTCTGTCTCATGATGCATTTGATGACATGAATGGAGAGAGAGAGAGAGAGAGAGAGAGAGAGAGGGAGAGAAAGTTAGAAAGATGTACCCAGAAGTAAAGATGAGTGTATAAGGGGAAGTTGGAGTAGGAGAGAGGTAAGGACTGGCCATTCTTTGTCTTAATGCTGATGACCTCGAGATGTCCATGAACATCTGGCTAATGGGGTCAGCATTCAGGCCCAGACGTCAGGATTACGGTGACATCAACTATCGAGTGGACTGTACATGTGTTTGTTTGCACAAAGAGACCAACATTTCAGATGGTGAGATGAGAAAAACAAAACACAATCTGAGATACAAAAAAAAAAAAGAAGAAAAACAATGAACAACCTTCACACAAACAACCGTTTGTTGTTTGTGCTGTTTATTTACATCTTTGAGATGTCAGGTGTAAAGTATCCAGAATGGGAAATACTTAGAAGTGTGTTACGGGTCCTTCTATTCAATGTAAAATACTGCCTAAGGGCTCGGCCTAAATTCTGGTGTCCCCCTGGGGCTGTATGTTAAGAAAGGGGCGATCTATCGCTTGGACAGATTCCAGCATCTCTGACCTTGATGTTTGTTTTCCTTGTATCCCCAGACATAAACACTGCTCTTGCATCCAGACAGGCGTACAGGAAGTCAGCCTCTCTGATGTCTTCTTTTGCGTTTGACTTCTTGGTGGAAGATGTACTGAGTTTGAAAACATACTCACGTATGTGTGTGTGTGTGCATGAGTACCAAGTCATGCCAAATGGTGTGTGTACCTTTGTGTGCCTCCTCTGCACCGCCCTCCCTGGCCTGTTCTCTGCTCTCATACCTGTCAGACTGGTTCTCGCTCTCTTTCATTAAAGCAAAGCCCTTCTCCTTTTTCTTGACCAGGTAGTATTTTGTTATCAGACAAGAAACCAGACTCCCTTATGACAACCCTTTACCCTGTAGTTCAAAGTGCCAAGATAACCACTCACTATTTATACCTTTATTGAGGCAAGCCCTTCTCTGCCAGTGAGCGGTCTGGCAGGGAATGCTTTCCATGCTGGACATGCCCTGTTCTCCCCAGGCTCTGGTAATGCTGTGGTCTGCCAAGTTGCAGGGCCAGATTGTCTGTAATAGGCCTGCCATTTCCCTCTCATCATCTGTCAGCCCTCTGGATCCAACTGCAAGGTCCAAAGAGGGCTACCACTCTCCAATTAAAAAGGTTAATTTGCCCACCCCTCTCCTACATAACAGTTTGGTATGTCTTCATTAACACTAATTTGTATCTCACTGTTAATTTTCCTTTACTTCTAAAATCTGTTTTCTGAGACAGTTGCGTATTTAAAACCGCTATAGTACAATGAAGAGGACAGCTCATGTATAAGCAGTTGCTTCAGTTAAATAAACCATTCCCCGGAGAGGAATACATGTTATGTGACATCATTCAGTTTGTAAATAATGTAGAAAAACAATTGATTACCTCAGAAGCTCTGGTTGTTCAACAAGTGGTAGAAAATGCATTATGCCTCCAAAGAGGAAGTGGATTTGGGATGGTGTAGACTTGGAAATGGAGATAAACCTTGCATGGCCTTACTCTAGACTAGAAGAAAAGGGGTTGATAAATTAATCGTTAATTAATATTGGGAGTTTGTTCTGTATCTAAATTACATGTTAGACTTTAATGGATGTGTTCTTTCCAAGTGGAACAGAAATTTGCTGGCTTACTTTTGTCTGATTGAATGAATTTCTATTTTGGACCAGTTTCACCTCCTACTGACTCTGTATCTCGACTTAACGCATTCATTTTTTTCTTTTCTGTTTTTGCTCCTCTAACTTCCCACTCCTTCCTCCACTCCCACCATCTTATTATCCTGGAGGGCTGGAAGGGAATCGTGCATTTATTCCCTCCTCTATTTCTTGCCTGAAGCTTCAGCAGTGGCATCACATGGCAAAGTATCCTCTTCCCCCTCAGTTTATCTGAAAAAAAAATGGATGTCTGTGGATGGACTTGTCTCTCTGTCAACCTAAAGCCCAGGAAGGAAGCTGCCCCTAACCGCTGCCTGTGCTGCTGCTTTCTGTCAGTTACCACTGTTGTCAGATGTCCATGCTCGTGTCAGGCTAACACTGCCAGCAACATTGTGGGGCTTTTCTGTGTTTACTTTGGGGTCTTTAGAGACAGGATATTGGGAAGGTGGGTCAATACTAGTAATTTTTTTTGTTTTTTTCCCGTGGATAATTCTAGCTTTGGTGTACTTTATGTCATTCTTTAATTACAGTTTTTAATGCATACTATTAGGAACGGTGCAATTTTAGTGACTAATCTTTTTGCATTTGCTGGATCCATCTCCTGACATATCCTTTCAGACCTTAACGATTATGTTAACAAACTGTATTTTCAGGGACAAATGAAAGTTTATCAATATTTGACGGAAATGGGTTTTTACTTTATTTTGGCAATGTTGTTAAAAAATGAAACGCAAATGGTATTTTTTTCAAAATCACTCACTGTGCAAAGCATCTTAAAGATTAAGCAGCTATTATGAATTTAGCAAAAAAAATATGCTCTGTCATACAATTATTTTACATTAATAAATGGTCTGTAACCCCCGTGTTGTCATCTTGTGTTGAGTACACTGGCATACTAAATGAAATTGAGGGTCACTCTTCATAGTTTTAGTGATTAACATAAGCTAATGACTTGGAAGGATGAACAGGAGGTTGAGATAAAGGGGGAGAGAGGGAGGGAGAGAGGAGAGAGAGAGGTGGACGTTGTCTGGCTTCCTCACCCGCCATTAAGGGCCTGCGCCTGGACAGGGAGAACAGGCCAGGTTCCCATGCACTGGCAGCACAGGCCAGCCCTCTTTGGTTACACAAAATGTCTGCCTGTATGGCCACGGAGAGATATTATTAGCGTTATTTTGCCTTAGTTATCTGAGAGCACAGTGCTTTTAGGCCTCCTTGTTTGAGTGGCTGACAGACACTTGAGTTTCTGCAGCAGATTAAATGAAATTTTAGCAGCTTTTTCTTGGGGCCAGGCCATAAAACCACACAAAGGAAGCAGCTGCCACTAATGTAATCTAGAATGGGGTGCTGCAGTGTAAAGCTGTCCACCACTCTTTTGTTTTTCCCCTTCTTCTCCTTTCCACAGCTTTTTACACCATTCTTGACACCCCTCAACTGCACCACTTCCTCTTCAGATAATATCCTTGTTCTTTTGGTGCCCTTAATTCCTCTTTTCATCAGCTACCCCTTTGTGTGTCGCGAAAGGTGATGAAACCGGACGAGAGTAATAAAGGCCATGTGTTTTAAGAGCAAACATATCTTTTTATGTCTTTATATGTCTACACAGCAGAGTCAAAGGTACATGAGATAACCACCGGGTCGCCTGCAAAGCTTTCTCTGGCACTTTCACCCACAGGGATATGTTCTGTAGTCCAACACCATATCAGCTGGACATGTATGGAATGAGCCTATAGGATCTTTACCGTTTGACCTTGTGCAAACCCACAAAGTTCAGTTCTCGGAATGCAACACAAGCAATCCGCTGGGGTAGATGCCCCCATGACCTCCGTCACTCAGGGGTTGTCAGCCCCTTTCAAAATGACAGGGAGGATCTTCACAACCTGAGTCTGTATTGACGGAGAGTGGAGTTACATGCGCGTCAGGGCTGTCACTGTATACGTGACATAAGAAAGTAAGAAAATGGGGAAAATTCATCTGGAATGAACATTTTCATGTGCTGAACGTTGTTCAATAATTACAATTGGTGTGTGGGTGTTTTCTTTCTTTTTTTTTTTTCTACAGACGAAATTTGATGCAAAATGTCCGTGTGTTTGTGGAGGGTTGACATGAACCCTTTACTGTTGCCTACTGTAAATTCAATTTTATAGTCTGTCTTGTTGTCTGACATGCAATGGTACAAACATCTGGCCTATAAATCTCAGGTGGTGCTGCAGAGCGCAGCTTGAGAAGCCAGAGCTACCCATCCCTGGTCAGCCATTAATCCAAATTTCCACACTTCCACACTGGTTTATTTACAGTTGGTTAGCCAGTAAGCTGTTCAGGAGTGAATTGGAAAGCTATACTGCTGTACTATTTAATTAAGGACAGGCCAGTGCCTGCTGTGGAATGTCTGAGTTCATGGACCCTTTCTGAGCTGAAAGGATGGCTTGGAGGTGGACTCACCACACTATGTAACCAGTCAGTCAATCAGGGTGTGCATGTGTGTCCTGTTCTGCAGCTGTCTGTGAATAAATCCTTCTGTCACCAAAGGCACACAGACTTTTTCACATAACTTGCTCATCAACTCTTTCGCAGCTGTAACTTATTGGTCTGGGGCTATTTTAGATTTCCTCCAATGGGGAGGAAAAAAAAAATTTTTTTTTGTTTAGGATTCCATAGGAGTTGCTCGTTCTTCTGCTCTTGTTAATAATACTTCTTTTCTTTCCTGTATCTCTTTTGTGGCCTCCACCTATCTTTTTTGTCTCATGTCTTTTTCAGTACTGTGGTTAAAACAGACTGCTGTGGTAAAAGACATACTAATGCAACACGCAATACATGTCCATTTACATACAACACACACGTTGACTTAAACCAAGTGACCTAATAGAAAGAACACTTGCTTTCATTTTGCCACTCTCCTGTTCTTCTCCCTCTCTCTTTCCATCCCCTAGGGTAGATGGCTATGACTCCCCCCCAAACATAGTGATCTATAGGAGCCCTAGACCCAGACAGATTTTTGGCATGGTGGTGCAGGTAGCATTCCAGCACGGTTTGAGATCTTAGGGCCCTAGCCTCGTTAAAAGCCTGATTTATGCTCTACAGCTGGGCACAAAGGAACCTACAGGTTGGCTACCTTAATTAATATCACGCTCACTATTACTTGGACCTATGCGTGTTCCTGATACACCTCCGGGGAGAATAAGGGTCCACGTGGTATTTTTAACAGGCCAGTGCAGGATGAAACTGAATGGACACTGTTAGTAGTGCTAAACATTAGTCCCAGTCATTCCTACAAGGATTAACACAGCGCGAAAGTGAAACGTATCAGATAAAAATGCAGAATTTGCTTTCAGACCAAAATGCGATTGGGTGTAAATTATCTGGAAGGTAGTAGGTTCTATTGTCCACCATTTCACTCATTGGGGTGCTCTACTGGCTGGTCTGATCACATGTATTCAATTAGTTGGCCGGCAGGAATCTGGTGTGGTGAGCCTCGGAGATGAAGAATTGTGTGCAGCGTGGCCTGCCATTGCCAAGCATATGGCCTATTCATCTCATGTACTATTATTGATGGTAAAAGTTTCATGTTGGTATTAACTGGTTGCCTTCACCATGTTTTAACCTTACAGTTTTTTTTACTGCCCACCACAGTACAGAGTCATGTCATTGTAAATGGTAAGAATGAAAATTGTATCCTCCAATGTATAATCCAACCTTGATTCACTTGATTTTCTAACCATTTGGTTCTGGGGCACTTATCCAAAAGAACACATTGTAAAGGAGTGGCCCCTTTTAGGGTCAAGCCTTTAGGCTATATTTCTCACAGTATTTGTGTGAAGTTATGGCACTCAGCAGAAGAATAGTGAAGGAAACTTTTGTAGGTTGCTCTGTATACGTGAGCACCTACCTTCTTCCTACTTTGGTCAGATTGTCTTGAAATGGCTGAATTAGGGCTGAAAAGGAGGCTATTTTGCAATTTTAATCAGGATTTGGAAAGCGTCTGAGTTGAAAAGTGTCCCAGTACTGTTTTTTCCTCTATGAATTAATAATGGCATTGGGAATGCAAGGGTAGAATGAATAGAAGGTGTTACTTAGGGCACTAAGGCCCCACTGTTAGCAGCTGTATCCTTACCACCACATCAGTGTACTTCCTGCTTAAACTCTTACCATTTATGATAATTGTACATAGTATGTATTTTTTTTAAAAGACAGAGGACTTTTTTCATCTCAAACCCTATTTATGTGGAAATCACATGTCCCTAATGTAACCCGACTGACTTTTAACTTCTCCGCTGCTAAGGAAGATGGATTTTCTAGCTCCATTTGACCCTCAATCCAAAGAGTCCGGCTATTGATGCTTCCTTAACCACTCGAGTACCCTGTGCACAGTCACACACAGCAGATGGGACGCGTGCTCAACCCTCAGCCTCCACAGCTCCAGGACACGGGACACTCTAACACACTGGCCCTCTTGTTTTAAAGTGCCATGTCCCTCCACAATGCCTTGAGGCCCGTATGCATAACTAGCTGCTATGGTTGGCCCAAGCTCACATGCCCTGGTCCTCTAACCCCGAAGTGGTAGAACATAGTGAAAAATAACTGCATGTTTAAAACAGCCCTTGTTCACTGATATCTAAATGACAGAGCTTCTGAAACTGCTCCAAGTGTGTTCGGCGAAACAACTGAGGTCAACATAAGTGTTGCAGATGAATTCCCTAATCGTGTCTCAAAAACATACAAAAAAAGTAAATGTAATCACAATGGATCTAAATCTTTCACAAAATAGCACCTGTTCTCTGCGTTAGTGACTCTGATATTGTTGAACATCACTTTCTCCCTGCTTTCACGTGTGGTTTTTATGTTTCTCATGTCCAAAAACCGAGGGTTTGAAAGGGTTCACACCTGCAGACACTGGGCAGATGAATGGATGTGTGGACATCCATGTCCCTTAATGTACATAATTGGATGACCAGTTGTGTTGTGATACAGGCCTGCGTGTTATGCCACTGTGTGTGTGTTAAAGGCCAAGGGTACAGTACTTTAGAAGTTGAAGAACAGGCTGAGAAAGAGCCATGTGTGTGTGATTGTGAAAGACAGGTTCACTTTAACATCTCTCAGCGTTGTGATCAGAGCGTGTTAAGGAAATAGGCTGATGGAAAGAGGAGTAACAAAGGAGCATGCAGGCTGCGGGAGGGACAGAGGGGTGATGACTCTATCCTCCAGACAGACTGAAGTGTTTACTCAGTCCGGACAGATTCGGTGTGCGTGTGTGTATATGTGTGTGGTTGTGGGTGTGTGTCTGGACTTCGATCTGCTCAGAGATAGCCCAGCTGCAGGTCTCTGCCTGTAGATCTGGCAATGTCAAACCCTCACTACCCATTTTTTTCTTTTAAATTTTTCTTCTCTCAGCCTCTCTCTCTCTTTTTTGTGCTTTAACATTTCTGTCTTTCAGCAGCGTCTCAGTCATTCATAGTAGGCTCACCAGTGTGTCCTAACTTGTACTTGGTCTATTTTTTGTTTCAGCACTATACTTAACCTTTTAAAGACCTCTTTATTATTGAATCCTCACTCTGAGTTGGGATTGCACTAATAAAAGTGTAAAGCCAAAATAATTGAGTTAAGAACATCTTCAAGTTTCGGAGTTTATTATGTGTTTAAACACAACCCAGTTTAACCATGGCCCAAATATAACCCTGACCCTAAAATGGATCACCATTCACCCAGTGGATGTTACAAGTCCAGTACTATTTGTTGAATGACTGCGTACATGTTGTAAACATGCTGTTATTTGCTCTGTACAGTTGATCTCTAATGCACCTAAATTCTATCAGTTTGTGCCTATAATATGTGACTGAGGACACAATGGATGAACTAAATAACAATATTTGGCATCACTTTCAAAAGTCATAGCAACACGCAGTTTTTTTCCTTTGTATTTCCAAGAAAAGTTCCCTCAAGAAAATGTTTACAAGCTAAAAATGATCATGTCTGAAGCAGGAATATCTGTGGTTCTTTAATTTAGTGAGGATATTAAAAATCTTGTGTCACACTTCACTGCCCAGTGTACTGCATAAAACTTTAACTGTGTTTACAAGACAAGAGAAGGTAGCAGTTCCTTCTCAAGTGTCAGTAAGCAAGGCAGTTAATTTGTGGTTGATTCAAGGGAATTGCACCTGTTCTGCTTCTATATTTATGCAGAAATCTATGTGATTATCCGTCCTCAGTTTTATGAGGATTTCTGTAAACAATTCAGTGTAGGAAAAAAGCAAACACTTTTCAAACCAATCAGCGTGATTATCTTGTATACGTGACAGAGCAGGGCAGACATATGTTAACACATTTGAAATCTTTGCTATGAACGTGAAGATTCAATTCTGTGGTAATTTTTGAGTCAGTTTTGTCTTACCTATGGATTTCCATTTGTAATACCTGCACTATTTTTCCTAAATGTTATGCTTCTTACCTCTAAAGCGCTAATTGGCATTGTTTTTTTACAAATACTTATTGTTGTTAGTATCTGATGTACAGTAGCTCAGAATATTTTCAAGTAAAGCTTTTGATTGTTAGACAAGCTGTGCCTCAAAAGTCATTGAAATGCAAACTTCAGATCTTCATAGCCTTTTTCTGATGCATAGTGTGCTGGTTTGCACATTTCCCCACATGTCTGTGAAGACTGAAGAGAGGGGGAAGCGTGGAGGTCATATCCAGGGCCCTGTATGCTCTGTTGAAGCCGAATCTTGTCCTGGCAAATGGTATGCAGGCTCATAACGCGCTTCATTCGTCCAATAGCCAGAGACGAAACAGTTTTGACAGTGTCGAATGCCTTGCCCTGGGGGCCTTATCATCCTCTGTTGCTTGCTTGCCTCCCTCCCGTTTCTCCTCTTCTGATGCTATCTATCTGGAGATTTATGCAGAAATGCGCAGCTAGTCGACCTCCCTGGTCCCTCTCCATCCTTTCTGCGGGGACGCCAGGCTGTCATAAGCTGAGCAATGCAGAGATAGTGGAGCTCAGGCTGTTGGCCTCCTGTCTCATGGAGGCTATCTTGTCTGTCCACTTCAAACAGGAATGATGCTCGTAAGGAAAGACAGCAGCTGCTCTCATCTGAATGTTGCAGGTTGCCCGCGTAATCTCTTGCATTCAACTCTACTGGGTCTTATTGGCTATTGATCTCCTCCATTGTAGTCTATGCTCGCATATTTTATTCCACTTGTCCGTCCCTAACTTACAGTTTATAGAGATGTGTCTTTTTTCTTTGTTGGAACAGTTTTGACATTTTCCCTCCAAAGTGTTAAGAGACTCCTTGCCCATCTGGGATATTGCCGGAGTCCAAAAATATTCCTGCTTGATTAAATCTTCTTATGTACCTGGATATGTGTGCTTAAACTGACACTTGGCAGTATGCAGCATCTTTGATTCCACTCCTTTTATTTAATACCTGCTTCACAGAGAATTAGCTTTTATTGACTGCGGTTTGATCTTGTGAAGGGGATCCCAACTCAATATATAATCTCTGCAGATGCTTACATAAGCGATGGTCCATTTAATTAGACTGGTTAAGCATAGATGCCTAGAGGTCTTTTGACTGTACCATTAGGATGAGAAACAACAGTGTGCAGCCTCTCCGCTGTCGCTGGTAAGCAGAGAGCAAATAATGATCTGCATCTGAAACACGCTTGGCCCAGCTTATTATAAGGTCTGCCGGACAGAGCCGCACCCAAGCACAAAGCTGTCCAGCTGGGTTTAGTTGGAATGGATGGATAGACAGAGACATAGAGAGATAAAGAGATTGATAGATGAATGGATGGGTAGATGGTCAGTTCAAAAACAGTTCAGCTGAGAAAAGATCAAACAGGAGGAAGATTACACATGGAGTCAGAGAGGGTAGATCAATGCTAATTTTAAAATTATATTAGGTGTATTGTGTACTTGTTAACACACAGTCAAAAATGCACGCAGAGTAGGATACGGTCATGTGGTCAAGACATGCTGACAAAATGCTTGCATGTCCATTAGACATCACACTCATCACTCACACACACACACATACACACACACACACACACACACACACACAGGCATACACGCATATGGAGAATACATTACATTCCCCCCTAAACACATAAACATGGCTTGTCTATTGTGTATGGTGTGTGCATTCATTAGCTCCTGTGTGAGTGCCATCTGTCCATTATGGTTTCTCAGTGGCTCAGAAAGACGCCTCAGTTCCACTGTTGCTCTTATCAACTTTCAGGAGAAGGAGAAGGGGAAGGGAAAGGTAAGAAGTGTGAAAGTCTGATTGGAGACAAAGTCACAGCCAGCAGATTACTTTGTAATGGGCACAGGCCCTCAAAGACGACCATATATCTTTATCTGGAGATCTGCCCCCCCACCAACTTGTTCGTGCCAGCTGGGTTTTCTTCTCCCAGTCTACCTCCCTCTTTCCTCTCTTTTCTCACTGCCTCTTTCACGTTTTCTCACTCAGCATATGGTGTAGTGGTTAGTGGTCAGCTTGAGCTTCTACCAATTGTATAATATGTGACTTCCAATGCTGCACAGCCTTACTGGTCCACTTCAGCCTGGCAAAGGGCTGGGATTTAGGCCTGCTCTATTTGTGGACTTGGCTCTCCGTTTTGTAAACCGTATTTCCTGCATCAGGCTTTGTGTCAAGAACAAGTGTTGGTCAAACAAATCTTTTGTCTGTGGCCAGTGGGTCAGTGCACCACAATGAGTCTAATTGGAACGCAGATGATTGCGTATCAGCCTGGTGTGGTCATGGCAGAAAGAGAAAAAAAAGTAGACAAACAGATAGATAGAGGAATAAGGAGGAGTGTCAAGGCCAGCCAGGTGTTTTTTCACACATTTGAAAGTAATTTATAGGAACTGATGGATCAGATTGATAAATCAACATTAAGTTAAAATGAAGTTTTGAATATTTTAAGGAGACATTCCATAAGACTCACCTATGTGCATACATTCTCCTCCAGCTTTATGCTTTCTTGTTTCACCCTTCACCCCTGCCCATTCCCTGACTATGAATACTCTAATGACATAAACTGAGTGGTAATCATGTTAACGGCAGTTACAGCAGAGGCATTTTGAAAAGGCACTGTATTGACAATCCTCCATTTTCCCAAGGCACTCACTCCAACACCTATAAACACTTATGAATATTGGCAAAGACCTGCTATTAGCATAATCACTTTTCAGGTGTGTGTGTGTGTGCTACCAAAGCTAAGGGAACTGATAACTTTGTAAATGACATGACTTGCTGTGTCCCCTGTGTCTCTGTCTCTGTGCCATCCTCTTCCACCTTCTCCTTTTGGAAGGCCTGTGAGCTAATCCTGTTAGCTTGTTCCTCCATTAGCTAAATAACCAATATCAGTGAGAGCTACATAGTCACACGAGGACAGTCGGATTCCAGTTGGTCAAGGACAAAACAAAATTGGAGGTTAAGCCGAGTGGGTTAACTTTTAGATATGCGAAAGAAGTTTCATGTGCGGTAGATTTGTAGTGTAAATGTTTGGCGGCAAGACGGCGATGTGGTGTTTGTTGTTTTGTTTGTGGTAATGTTGGGGCTGATGGGGTGAGGAGGGAAGAGTGTGGTGTGGTTACTCTGTGTGGGTGTAACGCTGCATCTTTGGAGGTTGGTCATTTGTATGAGCAAATTGTACATGATGATGGCTCAAATGCCTCGATTTTTTTCCCCCTTCGTGTATATTCGTTCGTCTGGTCACAGCTGTTGCATAGCACGATGAGTATGGTGTTGGTGGTCACAGATGACAGTGTTTCTCGTTTAAAGCACCATTATTTCCCTTCTGCCCTCGCTTCAGTTGGCCTTGTGTTTTTGCATGTGTCCTAGATCACAGTTGCTGTCTGATAGCAGTGCACTGTGTGCGTTGGACGGCATAATAGGCTCCCTCTTGCTTTGTGCTGCAATAAGTTGAAATAGCTTTGAAGGAATTACTAACCCATTATTTCTCTTCCTTATATTTGTTCTCCCAGCTCTACCTCCTTTCTCCATTCTTCTTCTCTACCTCTCTGGTAGAAGAATCCCCCAGATCGGTTACTCTCTTTTTATTCTGTACCTCTGACTTCTTCTCCCCCAAAAGCCTCCTTTTTCAGCCCTTGCCATGAAATGGCAGCTATGGAGTTGTCAGTGCGGTTTCTGCTCTCTCCTGATCCTATTTCAAAGGGACCTGAAGATCCAGCATTAGCTGGAACCTCCTCTCCAATCCTAACTCACCACGGCCTTAGAGGTACAGGAAAGAGAGAAACAGACAAAGAAGGCAAGGGAGAATTCTCTGTTATTTCATTAAAGGAGTCGTTTATAAGACCATCCCTTTTCCCTTGCACATGTCTGTGCTCTTCTATAGAAAAAAACAACAAGAAAACATTCAAAGCCATCAAACAGCTTGTCAGAATATCTTTTTGCCTTTTGAAAAACTGTCTTTCCATCCCTTTGAGGACAGCTATAAAGGACACTAGTGAGTTTATTTAGATATCTTCCATTGTTGTGAATCTGGGCATGCTTTGTCTGGTTTGGAGATGTCCATCAATGTGTCCACTGTTTGGATCAGAGTAACAATCATTGAAGCTCCTTGTGACATGAGCACAGTTAGTCATATTCCCATCGAAGGACTGATTGTATAGAACAAACCATGATGTTTTTGATACATAAGAAAATGAATTGACTACAGGCTTTGAAGTGTTGTTTTGTGGCTCGTGTCCTTCCTCTATGTGTAAGGTTGTCATTAGGAAACATCCCCTTCATGCCACACTACTTTCACTCATTCATTCTCTTCATTTTTTCCCCAGTCTTTCCCTTTCCCTCTTATTTCCTCAGTGCTTTCTTTCCTCTGATGGACATGGCTGTGTCTCGAAGGAGAAGACGACATTCAAGCCAACCCCCTCCCCCACCACCACCAATCTCTCACAATGTCCTTCACAACAAGAGAATATTCGTCTCTTTTGCACCTCATGCATACACACTATATTTTTTGCATATTAAAATAAGGTAGAGGTAGTGTGTACAGGCTGCAAACCAAAGCAAAGTGAACAGGAGAGGCCAGGTTATTACAATTGTTTTTACGAGTTATACCGGATTCTCAATGTAAAGCCGTAAAAAATACATACATAATCAGGAAATATACATAGAGCTCAAGTCAAGGTAATGGGCACATTTTATTTGTGCTTATGAGAGAGAGAGACAGAGCAAAAACGTGTATGGGCAAATGGCTTTTTTATGATGGAAAAATTCCATAGTGGGTCAAAGCCCCTTGCAGGTGGCAGCAATTAACTGTAATTTTTGCAGATTGTAATGATCCATAATTCACCAGTATACCCCCCTCCCAACTCTTTTCAGTCAAGAGAAAAAGGTTTGCATGGAGGTTTGATTGGGTGCACATTTTATGCCGTGTTCTGGTCTTTAAGTAAGATTGTTCAAAGGGGGCCACAATGGCCATAGACACAAGATAGAGAGGCAAACCAGAAAACACAGGACTTTTCCTCTGCACTCATCTGCAGCATCTTTTCTTTCTGCAGACGTCTTCTCTTTCTGCTCCCTTTTCACCCCTTTGTCTCTTAGCCACAGCAAGCTTAAAACATGCAAGGCTGTCCATCCACCATCTTAGGGATTGTTCATCCTCACAATCGCACACACCTATCTTCTTCTCTTTGCCGTTTCCTTGGTTCTCCCTCTGAAGCGCTGTATTGCCATAGTTCTGGGTCCAGGGTCTACAAATGTCTTCAGAAAAATGCTCTCCACTTAAAAAAGAAAAAAAGAGAAGAAAGGATAAGAAAGCCAAAAGATGAAAGAGGGAGCACATTTGCAAGTGGTGGATGCTTCTTATTTTGCATATCTCTCACTTCTGCTTTCCCCTTCTTCTCCTTTTCTATTCACCTGAGAGGATTTAAATAAATCCATAAACCATGAAATATCAGAAATAGAAAAGTAATGCATGAAATGCATTTTTTAGGACCTACCCCACCCACCCACAATCGCACAGACAATTTTCTGTTTTCCTTGCTGTTAATGTATTTTTTGTGATAAATGCCGGTACCATTTATTAACATGCGACCTCTTATTTGTATTCAGCGTTAATATGCAGCATCAGATACATGTCCCACTTTAGCCTTGCTAATTCTGTAAACAAGGCATTGGAGGAGCAATGAGTGTGTTTAATGAGATTAGGCGTGCATTGTCAAGCAAATCTCAGGTCACTGTGTAAGTGCTATTGAAAGTCAATTATTATTTCAAATATTCCTATGTCTTTGCCACTGTCTAAATTGTGTATTCGCCTTGAGAGATTTGTCTTATTATCATTTTTTTATTCACTTATTTGTTAATCACACACCCACTAGAAGTGCTTACTGGTTTGTATAAGCTGGTAAAATGCATATTGAGTCATTTGTAAATATGATATTTCAGGATTTTAGACTTTGAAATGTTGTAATATATTCCAACTGTGTCCATGTTTTAAGATCCTTTCCCTTTACAGTGTTAGGAATTATTTTCACCCAAATTATAATGCAATGTGAAAATTCAAACTATATTTTCTGAACTTTATCATAGTCAAATTACTATCAATACAAAATATTCAGAATAAAATAAATTTTAAGTGTTTGAAAAGAAATGAAAATGATATTGCACTAAAGTTTAAAGTGTGAAGTGGGTTTTCTGCAAAATTATCTATTTTCTTTTTTACACAACTTGGCACCTGTGAGGCTATGTTTGTTAATAGATTTTTCTTAACTTGATATTAAAGTGTTTAAAGTCTTTAATGTTAACAGTTATTTTTGTATGTTCTCTTTTTTCATCAGATAAAGATGAGCCCAGCAGTTACACCTGTACCACATGCAAGCAGCCCTTCACCAGTGCCTGGTTCCTGCTTCAACATGCCCAGAACACCCATGGTTTCCGCATCTATCTGGAGAGTGAGCCTGGCAGCCCCCTCACTCCCCGAGTGGCTACAGCTCCGGGAATGGGGGGTGAATGTGCCTCATCCCAACCTCCAATGCATGCTGTCCACTTAGCTGACGGCAGTCCTTACAGCCTCTTGAGGATGCCTGGGTCTGGGTCCGGTCGGGATTCAGCATCTACACCTCGTGAAGGGCGCTACCCCAGAACACCACCTCTGTTCAGCCCACCACCACGACATCATCTCAGTCCTGATGACTTGGCCCTAGCAACCCATCATCCCAGCGCCTTCGACAGAGTCATGAGACTTAACTCAGTGCCACTTGATCCCCCATCGAGCATGGACTTCTCCAGACGTCTACGTGAGCTGGCTGGGAACGCCACTGGAGCATCCCCGCCCCTTTCCCCTAATAGGCCTAACCCTATGCAACGGCTGATGCAGCCATTTCAACCAGGATCGAAGCCTCCATTTTCAGCTACGTCCCCTCTATCCACCTCTCAGTCTCCTTCTGGCTCACACTCCACCCCTAATACTGCATCCAGCGCTATTCAACCAGGCACACCTCTCAAGGCAAAGTCCTGTGAGTTCTGCGGGAAGACTTTCAAATTCCAGAGTAACCTAATTGTTCACCGTCGTAGCCACACAGGGGAAAAACCATTCAAGTGTCACCTGTGTAACCATGCCTGCACCCAAGCCAGCAAACTGAAACGGCACATGAAGACACACTGTCAGAACAAGTCATTAGTGCTTAATGCAAAGTCTGATGACGGTCTCTCAACCGCAAGCTCACCCGAGCCTGGCACGAGCGAACTGATGAATAGTGCGACAGATGCTCTCAAGTCTGTGGTAGCCAAGTTCAAGAGTGAGAATAATGGTCTGATGCCTGAGAATGGAGAGGAAGAGGAGGAAGATGAGGAGGAGGAAGAAGACGATGATGAAGAGGAGGAAGAGGAAGAAGAGGAGGAAGAGGAGATGGGAGAGGAGGAGGAAATGGAGAGTAAGCCCGGAGGTAGAGAAGAAGATGGAATGAATGACTATCGTTTCAGCCTTCGACTAGAAGGTGCCCGGCACCACGAGAACAGTGAGGCCCTACACCCACACCGCCGTAACTTAGCCAGAGAGCCTGGCGATGAGGATTCAACTATGGAGTCAGAGCGGGCAGAAGATGGAACTACAGCTACGATGAACGGACTAGGGCCCGTCTCCACTGAGAACTTGTCAAGGAAACTGTTGGGTGGAGGAGTCAGCCCCGGCTCCCTCAGCCCTTTGTCAAAGCGTATCAAGGTGGAGAAGGACCTTGACCCTCCCACACCCACCATCCCAAACACAGAAAACGTCTATTCTCAGTGGCTAGCTGGCTACGCTGCCTCACGACAACTCAAAGATCCTTTCCTAAACTTTTCAGGTGGGGACTCCAGACAATCGCCTTTTGCCTCCTCATCTGAGCATTCGTCAGAGAACGGCAGCTTGCGGTTCTCGACTCCACCCGGCGAGCTGGATGGAGAACGTGTCCCTTCGGGACGTAGTGGCACTGGCAGCGGGGCCAGTACTCCCCATGGTGGAAGTGGAAATGGTCGGCCAAGTTCTAAGGATGGCCGCCGCAGTGACACCTGTGAGTTTTGTGGCAAGGTGTTTAAGAACTGCAGCAACTTGACAGTGCACAGACGCAGTCACACTGGAGAGCGGCCCTATAAGTGTGAGCTGTGCAGCTATGCCTGTGCTCAGAGCTCGAAGCTCACCCGCCACATGAAGACCCATGGACAGATGGGCAAGGACGTGTACAAATGTGAAATCTGCCACATGCCTTTCAGTGTATACAGCACTCTGGAGAAACACATGAAGAAGTGGCACAGTGACCGCCCTTTGGCTAATGACATTAAGTCTGAGTAGGCAAAGAGCAGCATGCTGGCAGCTCTCTCTCACCTCCCCTGGCTGAAAAGTGACCCTTGCTAACTAGCCAATGTGTGAAGGGAAAGGACGGCAGGGTTAAACACCAGTACACAGTACAGCCCTGTTATCCCCATTTGGAAGAAGCTAAACGCATGATCCATCTGTGGGGCAATACTATTGCATCAAACGCAAACTTTTTGAGCCTTTCTATTGTGCAATAATTTACATGTTTTGTATTTTTTGTAACTGGACAGCATGCTCTGTGTGTTTTGGCTACTTAGAGAGAAAAGTTTCCTTGGCTGGTGGGATTGGTTGTAGTAGTGTTGCTGTTGATACTTTTGATTTCTCCAACAAAAAGTTAGTTATGAGAACCCATGCTGCATACAGTACATACTGTTTTACATATCATGTACAGTTTTGTGTTCCAGCATAGTGGACAGTGTCATATTATCAAAACATCGAGACAAGCAGGGTCACACTAAACCACATGGTCTTTGTGAAAGATTTTCCATGCAAGATTGAGATAAGAGATATATACCCATATATATTAAAATTAGGCTGCCTATGAAATGCTAGGCACTGGCGCCATAAAATGTTTCTTAAAAAAAAAAACAGCAATGAAATTAACAATATGGTGTGAAATGACAACAAAGAGTGCCTTGGATATTTTACCGGAATTAGTTCATCCCTTTTTTGCGTGAAGCTAAGAGTTTCTACTACAGAAAGTTTCTGGTTACTGTGCACATGTGAAATGATCAGGTCCTTGCATCAAGCACCTGTAAGACCCTGTCACATTGTGACTTAGCAGAGCATAAGGAACCAGGTGAAACGAAAACAGACAATTATTTGTATCTCTGGTAAATAATTTATCTGCCTCATTCATGTGTATTATTAGACTCCAGATTCTATTTGCTGGCATGTCACATGCTCACAAGGAGTAGGAGTTCAATTTGTAGATTTTTGGATTAGGGATTTTATTTTCTGGTACTCATGTACCGTTCTTAGAGGGTACTCTGAAGGCTACTCTGAAGAGTCAACCAACCTGAAGCTCTTATTTTTCTGGAGTGTCTATATTTAATTTTTTTTTTTAATGAAAGGTTTGCAGATTTTGTTTTGTAAGTAGCACAGTTGTGTCAGTTTTGTGTCAACCAGTGTAGCCAGCAGTCACTTGCAGACCCCAGAGTGGGTTTCACTTGCTCCAAACCAGGCAAATGTTTGAGTGAAGGGATGGTGAAAGATTGGGGTGTATGCTGGGAGGGTGTAGATGGTTGTGGTTCAGGGTGGTGGGTGTTGAGTGGATCGACCAGGTGTCTCTACAATTCAAGTGTTTAGGCCCTTATAGCGCTTATTGTCTTTAATGCATTAGATAGTATAAACCCTTAAGTAAACCGAAACTTTTTTATGAACTCATATTGGAAATGCTCTTAAACAGAAGTCCAAATCAAATAATAAGAACTGTCCCCTTGATGCAGCGTTTTACACAATAATGTCACATTTTGTGTTCTTCTGAGAACACCGTGTCCTTTTGAGTTTCACTATTCTAGACCTCATTGTGATAGCAGATTTTTTTTTTTAAATCTCCATCCCCATCATTGTTGATGATATAGCACTTGTCACTCTGCCTTGGATTCTGTATCTGTCTCTCTAATCGGAGATACAGTTGGTTGAGTATAAAATGAGGACCGGATTTCAGATCTGGTACTAAATATGTGCACTGTTCAATTTTCCCAGTTTACAGTTGGACACTCAAGGGAAAACTTGCTCTTATGCTGACAGATTAGTGTGGTGTCATTGCTTTTGCATAAAAAAAGAAAAAAACAAAGAAAAAAAAAAGAGTTCAAACTGTTGCCAGCCATGTCTCCTGAGAACTAAACGTCAGTTTGGCTCATGAGGGTATCAATGCAGGAACAGCCATAGAAATATCCTGCTTCATACCATCTATAGAAATATACTGCTCAGTACGGAAAAATAAAAAAAATCTACAAATTTGACTTTAAAAGATAAGTACATTGTGTTGTTGATTTTTAAAGTAACACTTCAATATCTTTAGGGGGAGAACCTTATTTAAATTTTGTTTAATTTTTTTTTAACTGTTTATTGTTATTTCTCTTTCCTGTCTTGGTGACATCCGGGACTTGATCACTATGTAATGAATTGTAATGAACATGTCTCTCATCTTTTTTGCCTTTACTATACACAAGTCTTCAGGTTGAACAAAATTTTACATTGCATTTGGGAGAGATTTATGATATATAAATATATAGAGAGAACTTAAACACATAGGAAAATGCACACTCATGTAAGTTCCTATGTTCAAAACACATTTATGGTCGACTTTTTTCCTCTATTTAGAATGGTATTTGAAATTAATGTTCACTTAGTGTAGGCACTTATAGTATTTATGTTGGAGCCTGTATTTTTTAACTGTTTTGCCTGTACTCTTTAAAGGTTTCAATGTACCCTTTTTTTCTGTAGTGAAAAAAAAAATCCCAACAAGCTGCCACCGTATATTTTCTTAATTTGGCAGGATAATATAGTGTGAATAATTTGTATGCTTGAAAATAAGTATGTTTTTGAAAAATAAAAAGTTGTGGCGCTCCTCAAGGGTGAGAGGTCATGTAATGGCCTTTTCAGGCAGTCCCGCTGGAGTGACCACAATGAGGTAAAAACAGGTGGTTGTACATATGTTTTTAGTTTGTTTTATATATTTTTCTGTCCTGCCATTTTATATGCAGTAATACAAGCTATTGTTGGGTTTTCTTGGTAGCCAACTTTTTACTGTCCTTTAACATGTACCACCTGAAAACATTCCAGCCGTTTTTGACCTTTTGTCATATGCAATCAATTCAACATCAATCTGAAAAGCATGTTATTTTGCTACAGTTTTTTTTTAATTTACTTATTGTTTTTTCATTGCCAAAAGAACCATGGTGCTTTCTAATTTAAATATGGTACATCTCATATGCAAGGCATATATTAAATATAGCTGAAATCATAGAAAGAAAAAAAAAACATATGGTACATGGTGTCACTGTTGATAGTATTGAGGTACAGTTCAGTTTTCAGCCTGATTTCATGCTTTGTTTTGTTTTTACTCTCAAGCTATTTGTTCTGAACTCAACTTGAAGTTGACTCAAGCATTGGTCAACATTATTTATTATGACTATACACACTTGCTCTGTTCTGAACAGAGTCATGGCTAAACAAATCAGTCCATCCACTCCCTCCTGTTCAATTCTGGTGGCTTAATTTTTGTGTGTGATGACCAAAGGTCATTGACCAAGATTTATCAGTTGTTGCTCGACTTACAGAATTTTATTGTTGTTATTTTTCAGTTATGGAAATGCCACTCTATTTTCAGCTGTTGTCTGCATTATTCTATTCACTCAGCCATTTTGTCTTGAAAAAAAATAAAAAGTATTACATACATATCTGAAGGTGAAGTTTTTCTTTCTGCTGTCACATACACAGCTGGTGCATTGGTTCAGAAGTACGATGCCCAGGTGTATTTGCTTGTCTCAGGTTGAGTCACCATCTGATGGGGTAGAGGTTTACCACTACATTCCTCTGCACTTCTGGGGTCAGCTAGGAATTTTTGTTATATCGACATGGACCCTCCCATGTTCTCCTGTCTCTACTGTTTTTCTCCGATTGTCCTTTTCTCTTTTGTTTGTTTTATGTGTTTAGTTTGTTGTGCGTTTCTTCATATTTTACCGTGCTCAGATCTTCTTTTCTTCACTCTTTTCTTCCCTCCACAGTTTCCTCGTCTCTTTGTTGAAGCACTGGAGGGCAACGTGACAGACTAATCGCTCTCCTTGTCCGAGCCTGGCGCTGTTTGCCTAGCAGGGCCAGATTAAAGTTCACAGATAGAGAGAGGTTCCTGCTTAGGCCAGGTGTTGACAGTTAAGATAAAGCAGAGTCGCAAGGAAGTGGGGGTGGTTGGGTGGGTGTCGGGAGAGAGGAATTGTTCGCGTGTGTGTTCATGCACATATACATACTTATAATGCTCAAGAGGGTGGTTACCCCCCCTGTCTCCGATCTCCCAAGTTCAATGTCAAGAGAGCAACAATGCCTGCTCACAAATCCCGCCACCAAACAACCCATGCATAGCAGACATACTTTTCCCATAGCAAACCGTTGGCCCTTGCCTACCGTCCCCTTCCCCCTTCCTCATCGTTTTTGTGTAGACGTATGTCCTTAACTCATAAAAGCAATGGTCACCGCTCTTTCAAAAGAGAATCTTCAAAAAAGGTTGGCATGTGTTGAATAAATCCTGATATCCTGAGTGATTATCCGTTTTTTAATCACTATGTAAAATAAGACATAGATGAAAAAGTGTTATTTTTGTTACCCTACATTTCTGGTATGTCTCGTGAATACACAGATTCTCAGTTGAGGGTCAAGAATTTATTACTTTATCATGCTAATCGACACTATAGTTCCCAAACACACTTGGATAGATAAAGATTCCCCCGCCCTCGTTCTTCTGCGTTCCCTTCCTCCCCTTCTCCACCTCTCTGTCCTGACTTGTCTGTGTGTTTAAAGCATGGGAGGCCTCCAAGGCATAGCTGGGGAAATCCTGTCCAGGAGAGTCACTGCCTTGAATTGACTCTCTAATCTTGCTAATTTACCACTTCTCCCTGTCTGCTGTGCGCCCTCAATTTCACTTCTTTCCTCCTTTTTTCCATCCCTGTTTTTTCCTCGCATCAACT
>JAPTHA010000001.1:14880010-14904387 GCA_029814585.1 Gymnapogon annona
GTGTGTGTGTGTGTGTGTGTGTGTGTGTGTGTGTGTGTGTGTGTGTGTGTGTGTGTGTGTGTGTGTGTGTGTAGATGAGTGAATTTGTGATTGTGGTAACTGTGTCGAGTAGTGGTTAAAATACAAATGGACATCTTGCATATTACAACACTGATGAAACATTAAGTGTGTGTATTGAGCCCATTTAACAATTTCTCTGCATCTGTTTAGGTGTATCTGACAAAAGAAATGTAAAAATATTATTTCTCATCAATTAAATTGTCAACATGGAGGCAACTGCTACAGTGTGACTTATGTTGGTTTACAACGGGTTTAACACTAATGTTGGTGTTATTTTGGAGCATAACACAGGATCTTATAAAACGTTAACCTAATTAGCATTAATCTAACATTAATCTAACATTAACATTATTTAACATTAACCTTTCACACTATTTCATTAAAGTAATAATATCAGAATTATGTTTCACTATCCCCATAACCACAAAATAAGAGCTTCACCATATTTTAGTGATAACTCCTATCACACTGATAGCACACTTATAATCTAATGATTCAGAATTTTTCCAGTAGCATTATCTTGTTTGTTCACACCATTCTTCTGGTAAAGCAGGGCTTTATTTTTAGCTTCAGCATATATTTTTGTTAGTCAGACATTAGGCCGATAAGACAACCAGAAAACCCTGTTGGCCAATAGATGATGCAAGAATAATTTATAGACTTTTATTGCAGTGACAAAACTGCCTCAAAAGTCTTATTGTCATTTACAAAGAGAAGAAATATGAAGAAGTGTGTGAAACAACTGACAGTTCTGACCTTACTTTGGAGAAAATATCTCATGTGTCTGTTAGGCAGCGAGGTCACTTCCTCACAGCCTAACATATTATTTAATGTAATTTTTAAAATTTTCAATCTGCTGCAGTTTTGTTTGTAAAACATATCTAGATATTATTCTGACACTTTCCTTCTGACAGTAAAGAGCAGAGGAGATGAAGACATTAATATTGCCGCATTAGTTGACACTGCATCTGCCAAACCAGTTCTATATTGATCTCGTTGCTATAGAATGTGCCTTGTGTGACATCCTTATGCTTGTGTTTTGTGTGTGAGCCCTTTTATTTGAGTTGTTTCAAGACAATATCAATAAAGAAACAAATGAGCATTAAGTCGCACTATAGGCTCTGGTGTAAGCAAACCAGAAGCTTCAACAATATGTAAGACGCTTAAAATGACATGTACTATCGGTAAAACACTAACTGGAGAAATCTGTACTCATAACTGTTTGATATAAATAAATTTAATTTGTCCCTTCTGAACCCTAACCGGGGCCTCATATAAAAAAGGAGTTACAGTAAACAAGCGTCGAGGTTCCACTATCCCAGATGGTGTGGACAAATAAATGAGTTATATGGTATCTTTACATCAAAATTAACAAGGGGATAATCCCATGATCTTGTTTTATTTGTCAATTACAAAAAATTGCAAACGAAAAACCGGTAGAAATATCTCGACTCAGTAACTGGTAACTCTGTAACTGTATATTTAGATTATTAACCATGGATGCTTCGTAACGAATAAAGCATTCTAAAAAATACGTCCAAGAAACAACAGATTATTGCACGAACAGAACCAGTCTACCTTTTAAATCCACAGTCGTGTCATCAAATGTGCACGAGCAGAGCAGACAGCAGGGAGTGGTCACCCCTTCAAGACCTCTTGTACAGTCAGCCTGACTCCTGCTGGCTCGCCTCGGGACGGCTGAGTGACGGATGGACCGACGGAGGAGCCGCTGGTCGCATGAAGGAGTGAATCAGTGACAGGCAAGAAGATGTCAAGAAGGAAGGTAGACTTAGGGGATGGAGAGCAAAAGAAATAGACAAAAACTGAAGATGATAGCACACGAGAGAGAGAGAGAGAAGTGGCGGGAGAGATAATATTGCTGCTGATTTAGCATGCGGGGATGACCTTTGACCTCACACGGCCTCACAGAGGAAGCAGCCTCCGTCAGGTAAACACGGAGGCTCAATTTATCCTCTCCGTATAATGACCGTACTTCACAGTTGCAGGTAACCTTGTGTTCACCGAGGAGCATCATAGACGGAGAAGAAGCATGACTGAGTATGCAGGGCCTCTATGTGGGAGGGGCCTTTGAAATTAAGTTTGCTGATGTTTGATGTTTTTTATATCCAATAAATTAATGCCATTAACTCCAAGTATAAACCTGTGTCTGACTGTTGTCAGTTCCTTTTGATTCTGTTGGTGTTTCACGGAAAATCGTTGGTGATGGTCGATTGGTCCGACAGTCACAAAAACTGCGACGGTATCTAATCACTGAGTGTGAGATGTATCTAGTCATTGAGTGTTGGATGCTGCCGGGCTGCCACTACTATCTATCAGTTCACGCCCAGCAGATATGTAATAGGCATGTGGTGGGTGTGGTCGTTAGTACGGGTGGTCGTAACTTGCCTACGTCGTAACTCAGATACCCAGTATTTATATATATATATATATATAAATGATGTTTTGATTCATTTCTTGATTTTTTTTTTAATGCTCTGAATGTCTGCCATTGTGAGTTTTATTGTAAAAAAAACACATACAGTTCCAACACAGATCACAGATGAAGACAGGACGAGCCCCACAAAGACTAGTTATTTGCACAACCCATGGAGCAACAAATGGTTTCAAAGTGAAGCTCATGTAAAATCAGTTCAGAAGTCCTGTAATATCAATTTTTTTATGTGATTTTTTTTTTGTTTCAATTTTTAGTTTTTTGGAAGTGGGGGTATCATGACAACATTAAGGAACATTTTAGGATGTATCAACGGTTTTAGTATACGGTATATTAGGCATCACAGCTTGCTCACATGCCAACTTGTATTTTCTGAGCCTCAATTTATTAAAATTTCTAAAATTATTTTTGCCACTTAAGTTGTGACTGATGGCTTCCACTCAGAAGACGAGATGAGCAGTGCACCCATCAGCCATTCTTCTGTCTAAATACCATCCCTCCTTTCAAAAAGTCAATATGACAATGACCAAAATGCTAATTCCTGCCTCTAAGTACAGTAGACCAAGAATCCATGGATTTACTTCCTTTATGTAGAACAGAACAAAGTGTACCACATCACTGCACTCACGCTCCTCATTCCAGCTTTTTAGTCAAGTTCACCAGCTATTTAGCAGAGCAAAAGCATTTTATTTTGTCTTCCTAAGGTGTGTCACCTTGGTCATCTTTGTCTGTATTTGAATTAATCCGTTTTACTATCAGTTCACTGAAGCAAAGCAGTGACTCATACGTGGAATATTTACTGTATCTTTACCCTGGGATAGTGAATGATGTCTTTGATAACCTCATGCTGGATGGAATGGTTCGATGTACTTTGACTGACACACACTTATACCCAGTATGGTCAATTTTAACATTCAAGCGGCAGAGAGATAATATTGGTTTCTAATCCTATGGAATAACCTCTGGCTATACAAGCATACCTGATATTTCTGATATCAGTGCGTCTGTGAGATTGTGTTGAAACTGCACTTCATCCCCGAAGCCATATCATCTGTGCTTGTATCTCTTCATTCCACTTTCAATCAAATGTTGGTTGAATGTTTCTCTTGATGTGGGCGAGGAATAGCCTTGGGCAGCCAAAGGGTATGAGGCCAGTGTGTGGCTATCAGGCCTCCCGTGCATGAAAGGACATATATTATCTGTCGACCTGAGAGCATGTTAAATTCTCATACACAAGGACAAAAGGATACAAGTCGAGACTCGTTCAAGTGCACTAGTCGACACTCAGCCAGTAAAACTATTCCACGAGGCTCGCTGTGAGGAGATCAAAGTTGTAGCTGCAGCAATGAAAATGTCAATTAAAGTTGAGTAAAAACGCGAAATCAAAGCACAAGCCTCGTGTGTACTGTGTGCATATTGCTAAAGGGGCTACATGCAACAACACGGAAACTTGCACTTACAACAATTTATCTCATATGTACATGTTTCAAAGCAATTTCAAAACAATGAGACAGAAATGTGAATCTCTTGACTGCCGGTCTGAACATTACATAAGCAGTAAGAGTGGTTCTTTACAGTTCTTTGACTGGTCAACGCTGCATATCTCCAACCGCGGCCATTTAGTGACCTACAATTGTGACACCATAAAATTCATTCTGCTGCTAAAACGGTGGAGGCTGTTTGGAGATCAGAATTGATTTTTCAGGGAATTCTAAAGCAGGTGTTAGAGGTTTTGTAGTACAGTTGCCAAGGAAGGAAGCATAATTCACAAGATACAGGACAAGCAAAAAGAACAGCAACAACTGTTAAGGAAATGTTCATCCATATTTTCCAATAGCATATTGCCTTACTGCACTGCTCTGTACCAGTTCATCTGCACATTAGAATTGTACAAGTGTCTTCTTATGTTTTGACAATTTGCATAGATTGATACAGAGACTTTTTTCCCACAGCAGTACTTTTTTCCAGCAGTACTTTAATCGGGCAAGTGACTATTTTTGGTCATCTCTGTATACACCATCAGACAGTGGCAGTAACAGTTACGGTGAAGTTCTAAAAATGTCTTCTAATGTTTGAAAAGCCATGTTCCTTTCACCTTATGTGTATTTTTCTTATATGTTTTATATATACTTTTTTGATTTCTAAAAGAAGATTCTTGCCACGTAAGTCAATGACATTGATTTTCTACACAACGATACATTTTGTCGTGTTAAAAGGAAATCTTCCCAAAAGTAATAATGTCTTGTTATGTCCTTCATTAGCACACAAAGGTTGAAATTTCAGATCATTTCTTCAAGTGTCCCATAAAAAGTTAAGGTTTTACAAAATAAATCAATTAATTATTTGAATTTACTGCTTTTTTTTTCTAGTGATGAATAAACCCATTGCCCTCTGATCTGACTCTTTCCATCCAATCTGTAACTACAGTGTGAAGCATGTTGAGCAGTCAACATTCTCTGGCCATATATATCATTAAGACACGTGAACTACATCTGCGGAATGTAACCTTTGCAGCCACGTTGACACCATCTTCAGTGTACAGTAGAGCGGTGGTGTGTGTTGGGTGTTTGCAGAGCTACCCACACTATTGTATATATGCATTTATCTCAGTGTGTGTTTGTGTTTAGTTCCATATCTGTGTATGGCCCCCTTCACCTGTGTGGGTTACTCAATGTGTGTGTATATATGCGCACATGCCGAAGAGCACATCTCGTGATTCTGGATGGTATTTTCTTGAATGTACATCCCTGCACCCTGAACTGTATATGTGACAGCCACAGCGACTATTTCTGTCACGTAATATGAAGACAGTTCCTTGTCAGGCTGGTGAAATGGGCCCGCAGTCATAGCAGGACATGAGGACTGAAACTTATATGCGTGTGTTGCGCTGAAATGAATGCACTGTAAATGTTATCTGTTTGGTGTAAAAAGTCTGTTCATGTGTAGAGGTTCATTATGTTTCCAGTGAACGAAAAGTCATTGTGTGCTTTGAAGAACTGATAACGGTAATGGAAGCCCCACGTATGAATGTAGCCGAACCTGAGACTCAATTATATGCTCCATGCTGAAGGGGTAATGAAACAACAGCTTGGGTTTGATTGTACGGAGCTGAGAGGTCATTTCAGCTATGAGGAAGGCAAATATTTTCCTGAATGGACTGTGTTTACATTTCAGTTTTAGTGAGGACACAGCCATTGGGATTCTGACAGATGAAGTTAGCGCAGAGGATCGACAAGTTTTTTGTTTTTTTTTAGTCCGTATATGTTCTCCTCACTGAATGATGAGTCGGTACTATAGAGTGTCCTTTTCTTTAAGGTTTGTTAAGACACTACCCTGCACCTGTGTTCACTTCCTAACTATAACGCTTCAATCTCTGGTTGGAGCTTTAAAGATGGTTGTTTATTTCTGTGAACAGATGATGATATTCAGCTTTAGGCGGTCCCAGAAGGACTTCTAGCCGTGAACTCATTCCAGGATATGTTTACCAGGCCTTCCTTTTCATATATCAACACAAGCAGCAGAACAATCATCTTCAATCACTCTTTCTCTGTCTGTCACTCCAAACCTTACGCTGTATTGGCAGTGCTCCCAAAAGCTAACGTGGCATCACATTCTTGACTAAACGTGCATAAAAACAAATTAGCCTGGCCCATACAATTTGCAAAGAGATGTGTGCAGCCAGCCAGCAAATAGATGTCATTCCAAACCAAGGTCACGATGGTATTGGGGCTGGAAATTTAGGATTGATGTTTGCACACGCAGAGCTCCTCCAGTTCTTCCTCCCAGTCTGCTGGGTTTGATGCGGGCGCATTGGACAAAACCTACCAGAAGAAGATGGCGCAGAAAAAATAATCGTCTAATCCCCTAAACCTAAACAGAATCATCATTTTGATGACTAAAAAAACTGTTGAGTTGTGGCACTAAATTGATTTGGAGGGAATACCAAACCTCCAGCTTTATACTTTTTCTCTTTTATGTTGGTGCCAAAAAACCATTATTATTTCATTAAAAAAAGTCTAAGCGATCCATTTAATCTGTTTGGTTGAAGGATATAGTCAAGTCACACAGTGCAGCTATATTTCGTTTCGTGCTGCACAGACACTAAAGCTTTTTGTATTTGCCACATGCTCTAATATAAAGAAATACACCTCTGCACTTGTGTGTATTCTTTTCACTACAGGGTCATAGGTATGCATGGTAAATATACAGTTATGTTAGTGGTGGAGGCTTTTTACCCTCCATGGTATGCAGAGTGGGATTACGTTGAATAGAGTCGGGTCGGTCTAATAAGTCCCCAGGCTATGACAGCCAGGCCTGTGGTAGGTGGATGATGGATCTCAGTGCCAGGGTACATAATGGTGGGACAGGGGAGCACGGGGGTGAAGGACAACACTCTGCCCTCTCTCCTTAATCAGATGCAGATCAAGCTAAAAGCAACGGAGCAGCAAATCCCTCCTCTAACAGTGAGCCTCTAGACCTCGCACAATCCCCTGTCCTTTGCCTCTCTCCATTCCTGGTTTGCCCCCTCCTCCCTTTCTTCATACCGTTCTCTTTTCTTCTGATTGTCTTAACAACAGAGCTTAGGGAGCACACCAAAGGAGGAGATGGATGCTTGAAGGCCTTTACCACAAAGATCATATAGGATAAATGCAAAAGCCTCTTGTGGCTTGTTGATAAAGTATTGATTTCTCTGCAAGCTGGTGTTTACGAATCACCTTGGAGGGAGTGACCCCCGAGACCTTAGGGTGTGAGGTATGGGCACGCGAGGGAGGGGACGACAGGGAAAACAAGGGACTAATGTGAAAAATGAATAAAGGGAGTGCAGAGAAAGAGGGAGACGGACAGAAAAAGGGAGAAGAGAAGGTCAGATAGGAATTGATTGGGGACAAACCTGGCTGGTAATTGAAGGAGTGGATCAATGACAGTGGAATGTTGGGTTTGGGGGAAATGAGGCAAGAGGTGACAGTATATTCACTTTCTGCTTATTTGAATTTTGGTGAACATGAAACTAACCACATAAGCATGAATGCGTTGATGCTCAAATCAACACAGAAGATGCTTTGAACGCCTCCCATTGTCTAGTGTGAGATCAAGGCCTTGGCCAAAGACCGATAATGAATGCTAATGACATCCTCAGTCTAGGCCATCCATCTTGTTCTCTGTAGTTGGTAGAAGCTAATACTTACACGTTGAAGCTTCCAGCTAGGTACTAAAATGAGGCAGACAGTCTTTCAACATGTTTTTTTTTTTTAATTTTATTGGTTAAAATTGCACACTGCTTTTGACCTGAACGTCTAATTTTGTTACATTCTGGAATATAATTACAACAAAGTGTATTCAATTCAATTCTGCTTTTATGTTCATTTTTCAGTTATATATTTGAAAAGATTGAATATGTTCTTCAAAGGTTTCTAAAACTCACAGGGCTAAGGTGAAGTTCAAGCAACATTTTGGTATCTTTGTGCAGAACTATCTGAGGTAAGAACTAATATTGTAATTCTACAGGTTTTGGAAGAAACAAGAATTGCACCTTATTGTATGTGTGGCTTTAGAAAGTCAAACACATTTTGTAAAAGATTTGATGCCTGACAGATGTTTTCACACAGCTGGGAGAGTTAAAGTAGACATGAACAAATGAAGAACCGCCCTGTTTTTTCATGGTATTTTTTTAGGCAAGATATGGCACTGCAATAAAATGTACTATTCACCGGGATTTATCAGAAAAGTAGATTGTATTTCACTTTGTCACTTTGCGTTGATGGCTGTGGGTTCATCTTTGCTGTTTACCAGTAGGAGTCACTGAAGTAAACACGTGAATACTGAGGTAGCTGCAGGTCACAACTGATAATGTGACAATTAATAGTACAAAAATGGTGATGTTTTCCTTTTATTGATATGGCAGGCACGATCTGATCTGGTTCAGAACTAATTATATATAATTTGATCACATTCTGTACTGTTTTTAGAGTTTTAACTGCAAGAGAAAGAGCTGCACAGAAAAAAGTCAGAGAAGTTGCAGTAAAGAGAGGACGCAGAGGAATAATAAAGACAGCAGGAAAATGAAAGTGAACCTTGTGCTGCATCAACTAAAGGGATGTTTATACATTCATATGCTTTGTAATCATTAACCATGTTTATATTGTAAATACTATACTCATACACCGCTATGCTCATTAGGAATATTCAGCCTGTGCATCTGTCTGGGTTAGGAAAAGCCATGTGTCCATCTTAAAAGATGACATCAAGATGACATGCTTACCTACATCCATAATAACAGGCCATGCAATGAGTTTTCAGTCCCTGGTCCCCTATGTCCTCAACATGGTTAGTTCTAGCAACAGGTTGGCTGAATTTATGACAAGGCTAAACGGTTCTTCTCCTCAATTCATGAAAAAACTATTATCAGCAGCATCAGAACCGCATTTAAGATAGAACTCATACAGGAATAGTCTGTATTCAAAGTAGAACTTTAAATACAAAACCCCTACTATATATTGCAGGGTATGTCACTGTCTAATGACACAACACAATTGAGGTTATTTATTCTAAATGCAACTATTTAACATTTACATCATATTTAATTCACTTTAAATATTCCTCTGGACAGGGAATAAATACAAACAACAAATGTGCACATCCCTCAGCAAGCAACTCTAGTCTGAAACTTTTTTTTCCACTGCTGTCCAGCATCAAAGTGTCGGCAATGGACAGTCTACATGTGTTTCTCATAACACATGTTCTGATAGGTAAATTTATCACATACATCAGTTCAAAAGGTTACCATTTAGCAAACCATTTCACCTGTCAACATAGTGAGTTATTTTTTAAGCCTTCACGCCTTAAAAAATGTGTTAATGGGACAAAAAAAAAAGGAAATTGCTGCAGGAAAAGAGACTAAGCTTGGGTGTCCAGTGTTGAAATCTCCATCCACCACGTGTTTAAACGGTGGTTGAGTTTATGAGAAATGCTTACTTTTTAGTAACTGAACAACATGTTTTCGCTGTTGTAACAAAAAAAATTCTCTAACAACGCTGTTAAGCCACATCACAAATTGAGGGAGAAGGAACAAAAGAAAGAATGGTAGAAAGAACGACTGAAACCCAGCCGCTCGCTTCCACTACTCTTCCCTCTCTACACCTTGTTGTCAGGAAATCTAATTTGTACCCGCAGCCCACAGAGCCACCTGGCAACATATGCAGCATGCAAATGTGACTCTGTTTTCAGCATTGCCAGTTGTAGAGGGAGCTCGAGACAGAGTGAGAGAGATTGCCCTCGAGGATTAATGACATCATTCTGTATGCACCTCTGGACTCCCAGACCGCCAAGATATTACCCACCTCTGACATAGAGGGATAATGTTGGTTCTATGAAGGCACAACATTCGGGGATCTATCTCTTCTTGCTAGCGTACAAGAAATAATGGGGGTGGTTCATCATCAGATTTCCGTGTCAGGTTTTTGGAAAAAAAATTATTAAAAGCGTGCATATTGAGAATAGATGGGTCTGAAGCTATGGGATAGTTAGAGTGTACCTCCTGGGTCGGGGACAGTCTCACTAATGGTGGCTCTCCTTAAAAACAGAACTTGCTGCAGTGGGGCTCAGTGTGTGGCTGCTCTACACACGTTCATTGGGGGACATTATCCATCTTCTGTGCTGATTATGTTTAATGCTTTTATTTGACTCGGTGGGACGATGTGTCTATTAAAAGAGGCACAAAGGACAATGACTGCGAATGGGTAAAGCTGTCTGCGGAGGCAGGAGCGATGCGCCACATTGGCCCACTCTCCAGGGGACCAGCTATCACAAACAAAATCCATCACTGTGCTGTGGAAGATTTTCCTGGCCTTTTAATATTGGAGCTTCAATCTGTTGTCATTAAATGGAACAGCTTTTTGTGAGATCGACATCTTTTATATTGTCTCTCTCTTTCTCTCTTACTGGTTTTTACACTCACTTGCCTTTTTCACACATTTCGACCTTTCGAAAATACTGTGCTAATTTATTCAGGTAAAATGGGTTGTCATTAACACTGAATTAAAACTGAAGCAATTCACAATAGACGATTAGCTATTTACATGCATCATATTTCTTTGGATGATTAAACTTGGCTGTATATTTTTGTATTCCTATTTGGAAATGACACTCATAAAAAAAAGTTCTATTTTTATACTTTAATACCGTCAGGATTGGTGTCCCACTAGCATAATTTTGCTGTTTTTGGACAACTCTGCACGGCCAACCATAATAATGGGATTTGTAAAGCTCATTCAAATGTGCACTAAATCTACTACTGGGCTAGAAAACATATAGGCACAGAATTTCTCATACTGCTTTTGTAAATAGGCTACATGTCTTTTTGCTCACCATTAAACCTAATGTCACACAGCACTAAGTTTTACAGTGGTTACCCAGTTGTATTGCATCATGTTTTTTACTCCTGAGCCAGCAAATTGCCAGGGCATCTTCCAGTGAAAATCAACTCCTCTCACATAACACTGACATGGAAAACTGCCTGAACATTTATGGGTTTCATGTGTGGAAGGGTACTCTTTTTCTTGGCCTCTCTCTCTCTCTCTCATACACACACATACACACACACACACACACAAACACACACACTCTCACATCTATCCTGTTTATCCTGTCCTCTGGACCCGGAGGCCCCTGGCTTCAAGGCCAGAGAAGACCAGGCTAGAGGCTATATGGCTGTCCTATCCTGTTTCAGGCCCCTCAAAGCCAACCACATCTGTTTAATGCATACATCCAGTCATGAGGTCATGAGGTGGGAATGTGACAGGGAGCAAAGAGGGCTCCAGACCAGGGATCATTAACGCCTGCAACTATTGTGAGACTATATAGTAAAATAAGCAGTATTGTTTATTATTGTTGTTGGATTTTTTTATTGGACTTTTTCTTCTTGTTCTTCTCCTCATTATATTTATTGTCATCATTCTTCTTCATCTTATTCTTATTATTGTTTTAGCATTTTGACCATAGGTAATGATTGTCCAATCTTTTTGTGTTTAGAAATTAAACCCTAACTCCATTCCATCAAGCTACCAAGAATACTTTGAACTTCAACAAAATCTGAGTAAGTATGAAACCAACTGACCTGGATTTAGGAGGCAAATCACCTCCTTGTTCGTTCATCGGGGCATATGTCATTTCTTGTTAAGACCCAAAGGTGCGCTGAGGAAAGAACAGAGTGTTTTTCACCCATAGGCTCTGTCATTGAGACATAATGGGACCTGTCTGGCCAAAGGCCCTTTTTTGGTTTCCATCAAATGGAGAGGAGAATGAATCCCAAAGGAAGGTATCGGTGTCCGTGCGATGTTCTCTGGTCGAACTGAGGAATGCCAAGAACAACACACCGGGTTTAGTGCTTAGGGCCCAGAGAGGAAATTACAAGCAAAAGACACTAGATCTTAGGACATTTCCAGGTATTTAAGGCTATTAATCTGCTGAATTCCTTAATGACAATATTATGGTGAGTTGGCTACTGCTTTCTCTCTGTCTGCTTGTGTGTGTCTGTGCACAGAACAGCACACACACGTAAAACACCTATGCACACAAAGACACACACATGATGCTGTGCAAGCCCCTTCATGCACACACAAGCACACTTTTAAAAAGACACAACGCTCGTCCTTTGTATATATGCACTGTATACATATACAGTGAAGAGTATAATGCTTGAAGAAGGTCTGGTCTGACTGTGGCACACTGCCACTCACTGGTGTGTGAGAGCCGGTGCCTTACCTCCTCCTGTCCTTTATGTTTAATTCATTACATCTAAACATCATGCCAATCTGTCTGACGTTAACATCAAACTGTCAAAAAAAAAGAAAGAAAGAAAAATAAACAAGCAATTTAGAAATTCACCAGCAATCTCGTAGTTAGATGTTCAGTAAATCACAAATTACTTAAGGTTATTCAATACAAAACCGTTTACAAATAGACACTTTCTTTGATGAACGTTTCAGGGCCTCGTCTTTCAAGGTTAAAGGTATTGTCTGTTCAGATACCTGCTTTTCTTTGAGTCTCATCTACGTGTCGATAATCTCACGTAGCTGCAGTGACTATGCATCGTATGCAGCAGGTGAGAGAGAAGAAAAATAGGAAAGGAAGTGAGATTAGGATTTAAGCAGCGGTCAAATAGGAGAAAAGGCAAAAGACAAATGCGCTGAGAGAAATCGAGGAGGGAGAAAATTAGAGAGCGGCACACTGGGTGACATACGGACAGATGGTAGCTACGATGCATAGCCAGCGAGGCACATGCGATAGCCGTGAACCATGGTAGAGTCTCCCACACCCACGCCTCTACTGTTGACACCTCTCAACATACTCATACAGACTGAGGGAAGGGCAGACGAAGTTAGGGGGGGGGGTGACTCTGACAGAACTCTGGATCTTACATTCCATACTGGTAGGATGACGTGTTGTAGAATTCGATGTTTGGCATCTGCTGACAATAGGAACGCCTCACTAAAGACAACGCTGACATTTATAATATGCAAAGTACAAAAAAAAAAAAAAAAAAACTCTTGTGAGAGAGACAGGCATTTCTTTTTCCGGCTGGTTAATCACTGTTTAAGTGTACAATCAATATCCATGTGAGTTAAACTATGCAGGGTTCATTTCAAAACTAACAGAAAGAACAAGGTTTCTTGACCTTGTAAAACGTAATCGAAAAAAATACATTCAAAATGTGTGAACCCATGGAGAATACTTGGTGAATTTTAGATTGATACCGACATATGATTGTAGGTTTAAACAGCTTGAAGTTCTCATATTTCAGTTGTCATTGTTGAAGAACATGCGTCACCTGTTTTATGAAACAAAAATGTTTTTACAGTTATTTGCATTCCTTCATCTCTTTTTGTGTTTTTTTTGTCCATCCACCCTTTACCACTGCCTTTCACTCCTTTCACAGCGTCTTTTTCCTCCTGTTTTCCTCCGCTTCATCGTGGCCATGCAGGTTGGTCTATGCAGTCCGTTGTGTTGTTTAATATGCACAGTCCATTCTTGCTCCTTTATTATTGTCCCACTGGCGGCAGAGGCCCTTTTCTTCGGCCAGACAATGGGCGGCGTCGTGACAGAGAGCACGGTGGTCATGTCCCATTTGCCACCCCGTGCTATCTCTCTATCCTGCCCCCCTTTTCACCCGCCATTCGCTTTTCAATAGCACCCTAATACTGTTACAGGAGAGAAAGACCTGGGAGCCTTCAATACGCCCCAAGCCTCCAGGGCCACAGCTATATACATACTATTAGCATAATTATAGCCTGAGAGTGAGAGAGGGAGAAAAAGACAGATAGACAGCAAAGGAGAGAGAGAGAGCGGCAGCAAAGGTGTTTGTAATGTGGCAGTAGCCCCACACCCCTCTGCACACATGCACTCTCACGGAAAGACATTCTTGTAAAGGACACTTGAATAGATCTCGTATTGGATTTGTCCTGATCTCATCTATAGTTGGAATAGTTCACTCTGCAATTGGACTTGTGGGTGGGCAATACTACTGTTTGTGCCATGGCTGCCTGACTTTGAACTTGAACTTGGACCCTGGGGGTCGGACAGATTGAAATTGAATTGAGGAGGGCTCCCCCTGGAATACTGTGCCAGTAAATGCAGGCTGCAGCATCCACGGTTGAGGCAGCTTGTTTACATCTTAACATCTCCTCCCATTCAGCGTTGTTATTGTGTCCTGTTCACTTGTATTCATTCATCTTGTGCTGTAACGAAAGGCTATTTAAGTTGAGCCACTGCAAGGTTTCCTTTCATGTGTTCACTGAGATTGATTCCAAAACATCCATCATTCTTAGAAAACTGCACTGGTGTATGTTAAATCCCATCAGAGTGTATGGTTTGTTGATAAAATATTTTGTGTGTCTTTTTTGAACACCGACTATTGTTTTGAAGTTTTTGCCTTCTACATATTACCTTCCATGAAATGTTTGTCATATCATTTGTCACTGGACACTTGCATAATTCCGTCATAAAAATTCATGGATGCTGCTGAATTCATCTCTTAAGAATCAAGTTTATGATTAACGCTATTCAAGTGCCACCTCACTCCTCACCAAAATGTTATCAAAACAATGCTAAAGAAAATTTTTTAACCTGTTCTGTAGCAGCTCTAGTGGTATTTTAGATTCCATGCAAACTGACTCTGTCGCACACAAACACACTGATACACCATTAGTTTGCCTTACATGTGGCATGCACGGAACAGTACACATCAGCTCTATAGGGTAAACTGATGATCCATTCTCCTTCAACTACATATTTTTGGGAGAAAGACTATCATAGCAATAGACAATGCCAACTTCTCTACCGCTGGTCCAGTCATCCTGTTTTAGGGATGGCTTTAAAGCATGTCACAAGACCTCATGCATAGTAAACAGTGCGGCCTCCATGGCTGACTGGTGAGCAATTTGCCTCGTAGATTGCCTGGCCCCGGGGCCTTGGAGCTATGTTTATGTATGAGCCCTCCTGTTTCATATGTATCGGCCCCCGGATCATTTTCTACTCCCCCCTCCCCGTTTTCTCCCTTGCAGAACTGATGGCACACACACACACACACATAGAGACACAAGCACAAATAGTAACGCACACACACTGAGCAGTGTGCACAAAACCCATGTACACACAAATAGATACACACCGGCTTACATACAGGGAGGCACAGAACGTAAACATTAAGAGTGATGACCTGCACAAGGGGCGACAGTGTCCCAGCAGATTACACCATTGTCAATACAAATAGAAATTTACTATACATGTGTCGCAGCTGCTGCTGCTTACGGTGGCAGTTGTGCTTTGCAGGGTGAGTGGAGATGTATTAGAAACATGCTGTCTGTGATGGTTGTGTTCACACCCCCTCACGTTGGCAATTTTATATTACCGTTACTCGCATTTTCCACCTAAAATAAACAACTCATATTGAACATTGAAGCTGCAGTCCCTGACTTGTAAGCTCTGTGTCTTCTCTACCTTTTCATAACATAGTCACAAAGCAGTCACCACGTGTAAATAAAGATAACGGATGTCCAACATTCTATGAATTTCTGAACAAATCTCCATTGGCACGTTTTGTGAGAGTGCATAGACAGAGACTATTACAGAACTGAATACATGTAAGATCAGAATTGGAGTTCATTAACCCTTCGTCACTGTCTCTGTTATCCCTCTCCTCCATTTCCCACATTCTTATCCCTCTCTTTTTTGTACTTGCTCTCTAATTTGTCTTTTGAACCTCCACTGTCCCTATAGCTCTATAATGAAACAGTGGACAGGTTTTAAAGATGCACAAAGCCCATCTTTGACTTCAGAACTTAAGACCATCTTAAGAAATATTTACAGCATCAAACGTTGGGCCGAAGATGTCCTCTATATGTCAGCTAAGGGCGAAGCATCTCCAAAGGGCCCAAAATGTAATGGGTTTCACAGGACACAATTTGTTTGATATGAAATGATGCTCTGCAGACACAAAGTGGCCCCTATTAGGAGCCAAGCAGATTAGTGCAGTCCTCAGAGGGTCCGTGGCTCAGTGTCAGTGGTGGAGGACCCTTCTTATCTTTCATTAAGCGCACACAGCAGGGCAGATTCACCAGCCCAGGAGGGGGGAGGCTGTGAGAGAAAGTGGGGGAGTGTAAGGAAAAGAGGGAGGGCAACGGAGATTGGTGGCGTTTAAGAAATCATTTCCACATATCATAGCTCCATCTCTAATTCAGTGCTGGAAGTGAAAGAGCCATGGGGAATGCACAGCATCTTTCTCTCCAAATGCCAAAATTGACCAGAAGGCACAGAGGAACTGAGGCTGAACACAAATAAACACACATACGCCAACACAACAGCCATGTGTGTGCGCATACACTCATGAATACATGCAAGTTGGATAAATCTACAACAGGAAAAAAGGCATACACACATATGCAAGCACCGGCAACAAACACATTTGCACGTGCCAAATCTGGAAGACAAACACAAACCACAAACATGAGACCCACTAAGACACTCACAAGGGAATAGAATTATTCACACACATACATCCACACACACTGGTGATGGCAGTGTGCCATACGGGTTCATGCCTAATCTGTGTTTGTTAATGGTTGGCGTGTGCTAATTACTGTCACTGTGCACCAGGGGCCTAAACTGGCCAATCACCAACCAGACTAACCTCTGACCGGCCAATCGCTATCCAGGCTAGCCTCTGAACCAAGGGGCTTCTGGGAGAGAGAGACTTTCAGAAATTCACCTGCTTTTCTTAGGCCAGAACATGGTGAGCATGTATATATAAATGCATAAATGCATGTGTGTGTGTGTGTGTGTGTGTGTGTGTGTGTGTGTGTGTGTGTGTGTGTGTGTGTGTGAGAAGGCGACAGGGATGGGAAGAAAGGCATGTGTGAGTTCAAATGGGAGAGAGAGTGCTTCTGTGTGTGTGCACATGTGGCACTATGAGCATGTGAGCTCTTCTGGCGATATGTGTGTGAGCAGCAGACGACGGAGTGGAAAGGAAAACAAGGCCTGAATGTGGGCCAAGTCAACCACTCCACGGGCTCAAAGGCAGCAGTAATCCAGTGTTGACATGGTAATAGCCATGAGCTTAGTGTCAATTAGATAGAAACAATATGCTTGCTCTACTGGAGTAAGTGGATAGTACCTTTTAAGTAGAACAAGCCTAGCAATATCAGGTTCGAGCAGAAATTAAATGAAGCTGTGAGGCTGAGAGTTTCCCAGCTGGTGAGTCTCTTTTTCGAGACAATGTCTTGCCGCTCATTCAGACCAGCTTCACTCATAAGTGGTGGCGACCATCATCATCAGATTCAGCCACAATTTTTATGCTGACATCATATTCTGCCCTGGGAGGGTGGATGGCCTTATTACATTTTAGTCATTCAGAATGGGTTTCTGGGCCACAGCAATCTCAAACCAAGCAGGCAACCATCATTCACTGTTGGTGAAAGAAGGGAGGTACAAAGGCTGAACCATCTTTGACACACTGGAATGGCCCCTAGAGCTATATGAGGGAGGTGGTGCGTGTGTGTATGTAGTACTGTAAGCGCGTATGACTGTGATGCGCCTGTGATAAAGCCTCGGTAGGCCACGGGGTGCGACGGGGACACCATCATGTTATTGGCTGATGTGTTTTCACCATGTTAAATGATAGTGAGAGTCCATTTACAGCAGTTGCCTACTGGTGCTACTCTGGAGCCACAAAGACACGTCTGAACCAGGTGTATTTAAAGCAGTGCATGCACACAGCCTGAAAACAACTACTGCATCTGTCTGTGATATTAATAATAAAGAGATATAGGTTACGTTTCAAAAAGATGATGCTATTGTCTGTTTGTTTACCCGCAATGCAAGGCCACCTAAAGATCTAAAACAAAATAGATCTCACAAGTCTAAATAAAATTTCATCTGCAAAGGAGCGCAGCAAACCCTTGCTAACCATCTTTTTTTTTTTTTTTTTTTTTTTACCAATGTACAGCTGCTTTTGTCCACCCATCTCATTTTTACCTATTTTCTGCTAACTGCACTCACATCTCTATGAATACCCGAGCTTGGTGTGTCTCCGAGTAAACGTATTGTTTACCCAAATTGGAAGGTCAGTAGGGGGAAGCAGACTAATGTGGTGAACCACTTTTCATCTTTTCCATTCTTTCTTTTTTATCAGACTCTCCATCATTTTCATTTGCCATGCAGCCCCAAGAAGGCTCTTTCATCTGAAAGAGAGAGAGAGAGAGAGACGGGGGGGCAAAAAGAAAAGAGGGTGAGAAAAAAAAATACAGATAGAAAGATGGAGATGGCTTTGGAATGGTTATATGTGAGAACACCTTAATGACTCCTCTACTCTGACTCCTCTCTGCTCATTATCCGTCCAAACAGCCGGCTGCCATCTATGGGGACTATACAACTGGAAATCTTCCTCACTAAAAGAAAAAGGTGGGTACTTTGCTGTACAGTGAACACCAGCCTTAAGAATACAGCTACGGTGCAACTGCCGACTTGGTGGGGTCAGTTGGGAGCACAGTGTTAAAGAAGATGAGTTCCAGCCATATTTATGAATAGTTATCTTTGATCAGGCCACAGTTTTCCGTTGAATTAGGACGTGATAACTACTGCACATTCACTTCAGATCCAAATCATGCAAGCCTTCACTATATAGTGCTGCAGTAAAGTTAATAATATAAGAATAATACAATTTAAAAAAAAAAGACTCCTACACGCATCAACTGTCTTGTTAAACCACATTCTATGCTGCAATTTTATTTCCAAGGTCCGACATTTAAAACAAGGTCACTCTTTCCCTGTATTCTCTTGAAGACTTGAGAATCTGAAGTTGGCTGCCAGTTCCTTTTCTCCGTTCTATTCTGGAAATTATAGGGTGCTTTCAGTGAGGTCACTGCGCTGTCATATGAATAATAGATTTTAATTGATTTAACCTCGTCCTGAAATGGGCTAAAACGCAAGCCCTGTCACTTTCAGAGGGCAGCAAGAGGGGAGCATGGTCCAGCACACATCTTTAAAAGCCCCTTGACGTGAGTCCGGGATGAAATATTTACACTGTAGTGAGGACTGACCTCTTGCAGCAAAACCACGTTGTGATCTCCAATTGATTTCTGACAAGACAATTGGGGCGAGACAAAATGCAACCGGAACTGTCCAGCAGTGGACCCTCGGGTCCCACACTGATAAAATACAGGGTATAACACACCTGGGCGAATTTAGAACAGTCACCTATTTTTAACTATGTACATGAATTAAACAGGGATTAGCCATTAGTGTCCTCTGAGTTTATAATGTTTGCTGGTATCTTTATAGGAAAGGGTCCTGGTTACGTTTTGCTAAGCAAGGGTCAAAATTATGATTTGAGCATAAAGAGAGGTTATTATTCTTATTCTTTGTAGTTATATACTATTACTATAGCAATATGATAATACTATATTATGTGGAATTTTGGCTTTTTATTTGTTCAGTGACTACTTAATAAAAAAATCATGTATAATACGAAATTCTACATTACGCTTTATCAAAGTTCTTTTAAACATGTCTGCTTGCTGGTCCAACAGGCATTGTCGAAATTATGTAGATTTATTCATATCATTAACATGATAAATTGGGAACAAAATGAAGCAGCTACACTTGAATTATTAAGATTATGAAAAATTATAATGAATGCTTTGCTCTTGATGTGACTTGTTTTCCTGATAAACAAAGGGCTCTAATTACCATTGAAACATCTGGGGACTTTGGTAACCTTCATTAATCTAGCCCAATCCCACTATTCATCTCCCCGCAGAGTTCCACATTAGAAAGGATAAGTGCACCAGTGACACTGCATATAAATGCTTACCAGTTATCAGGCACACTCTCTGGTTACTTTCTGGCATATTCACACACCTCGGGGATATTGCCCAATATATGCCTTCTGCTGGTGCCACATCCTCCAATCTCATTGTCTGTGAGTGTTAATTGCAAGATAGTAAACACTGATTACAAGTAAATTAACTGCAGCTTTAAACACGCCGCTGCAGATACACATTGCAAAAACAGGTGATGTAAGAAATTGTGCAGACTAAGTCTGTCAATTTCTGTGCATATTCCCAAAGGTGAGAGCACTTTGAGTTCATCCCAGACATTATAATGAACATCGCGTTCACTCTGGACTCGCACCACATATCCCGCCCCCCACCCCACCCCCAAATTCTCAGCTATCCTGGAATTTCAAAACTATGGATTCTTCAGTTTGCATCCAACACATCGATACTTCATGTTTTGCAGATGGTCTGAGCATTTTTCATCTTTATGATTGTGTTAATGTGTATTCTTACTCCTGAGGGTCATGATGAGTGTCTTTGTGTGTGTGTGTGTGTGTGTGTGTGTGTGTGTGTGTGTGTAGGTTCCTGTATGTTCCCCTCATTCCCCACATGGAGTGTAAGCCAATAGTAGCGGTGTGTAGATAACCTCTATGACTGGGGCTTCAGGCTGACAGAAAACCTGGCTTAGGCAGAGAAAGAAGAGCTGGGATATGAGACTGGATCAGACTAGGAGTGATGGAGAGCCATGACCAGGTGTGGCTGTGTGCATGTGTGTGTATAAGGAGGTGATGGAGGATTTAGGATAGGCAGTGGAGTGAGGGGGTGGGGGGTGGAGAGTCTGCTGTCAGACTTCTTTTAAAGTTTTAGCAATCATTTGTTTAGTCAGTGTGTGGTGTGAGCTTAATGTGTGCAGTGTGTTTGTGCATGAGGGTAGTTCATGTGTGTCCGTGTGTTTGTGCAAGTGTGTGTGCGCTGCTCCCTCTCTGACCTGCAGGATGAGTAGGGGGGAGACTCCTGCTGATTAATGGGCCTGTCGGCTCTCCCATGGTGGCACATTTCCAAACTAAATTTGGCCACTGCTGGCTAGTGGGGTCAGGTGCAGGCAATGGAGACATTAGGGAGGGCCTGCCTCACAGCAGCATCTTCTGAAGATGACTGGACCTCCGCACCAGGAGAACCAGAGACAGGCCATGACAGGTCATCTCACTGAATCATTAAATATACTGACAATTATAAAGGTTCTATAAAGGACCGATAAAGATAATATAAGTGCATGTGATTGTTTGGATCAGTTAGGTCTGTATATCATAAGTGGCAGGGCTTTGGGCTAAACCTTTGTTAGTGGTTTGTTGTTAGAAGCTCTTTTATGTCATGATTTTACTTCAAATAAATCAATTTCTTTTACCTCTTCCAAGTCCTCAACTGAAGAGCAATTTTGAGCGTGATTGCGCATTCTTGTTCCATCTCAAAAGCTGTCATAAGAAAGGAGGCAAATTTACTATTTCCCAAAATGCTGTTTATTTGTTTTTTTGTTATTTCCTGCTGTTAGCAGGAACATAGTCAGGGGGAGTCCCAAGTGTGCGTTACCTTGAATTCCCATCATCCATGCAATGAAGGACTCTGGGTAATGCAACAGACCATTCAGGTGCAGGTAAAATGAATCATATTAAAGATAGCTGATGATAAAGGAACACATTATGCACTTTTTTTTGTCACTTATCAATGCTGGTTAAAGAAGCAGCTCCGTTAAACTGTAGACACATCCAATAACATCCCACTCAGTGCCATATCCATCCCCCCACCGTGACATTTCCTCATCCATCTCAAAGTGCAATCAGCACTATCCATTATGTATTCGCTACTAGGTAACAAGCACAACTTGACCAATTACAGATACAATGATAGACCCCGCAGCTCGTTTTTCTCTGTATTTTTGCCAGCGCTGTCATGGCGACCCCTACAACTGACGAACGTCAAGACTGGTTGGCAGGTCATCCAAGGTGGGCAATGTGAGTACATAATTAGAGCTTGGGAACATTTGCCCTTTGCAAATTGTATGAAATGCATAGTGGCTAATTGGGCCACTCTGGCATTTGTGGAGTTCACCAGGTCATCTTTTATGTGACGGCCATTATCACTAAAGTGATAAGAGTGATAGGCCCACTCAGCTCCCTCTGGTTCTTTTACCGTATCCATAGAAATAACTGGGACTGGGTCAAGTTGCAGAAAACATTACATAGTCAGCTCTACCGGCCACAAAATGGACCCTTTTATGTCCAAAAATCACCATTTAACTTTGGAAATGCAGTAAATAGGAAGGGATGTGTTCCTCAGATCATTCGCTGCTTGTCTTTCAAACAGCGCTTCAGCCCCAGTGTTGTGTGTTGTGTCATCATATTACACGGTTTAACCAAATATTTGACATTGTTTTTGTCATGTTGCATAATTTACCTCACTGTAATTCAGAGGTTTAGTTTTTTTCATGACAACACTCTTCATCAATCTTCCCATATAAGGACAAATACTTCGTATATTATGGTGTATTTATGTATATTAACCTGACAGTTGGAGACGCATTATACAAAAAAAGTTCTGCAACTAGTTTTTATCCTGACCCTAACTTTAGAAATTGTTTCTTCAATACATTGTTTATCTGAATATTTTGCATCCATTCAGTAGTACAATTTTAATACCTCAATTCTCTAAAATCAAAACCTTAATTATCTTCACAACATTGTACCACACACTGCTGATGAGCACATTTTTCATTTGTATTGCTTTCCAGAAAAGAATTAAAAGCACCGTAATCCCTTAGAGTTTAATCAGATGGAAGGCCATTGAAATGTAATGAAAGAATGAAAAAGAAAAATCGTTTAAACTGGAAGTGAACATTCGACAGTGTGTGTACTTGAAAGTATTATTTCAATGAGAAGCTGTGTTTGTGGACTTCAATAGAATAGTAAGAAAACTTTGGATAGTTAAAATGACAATGGCAACATAGGGCTTCGCCTTCAGAATGCTCCTCATATTTCATCAAGAGAAAAAAAAAACATTTTCGAATTTGAAATCCAACTTTCTGACATTCCACTGACACCTCCCCATTCATAGTAAAGCAGGAATGTGCTAAATCCTCCTCAGGTGGGGGAGTCAGACCGCCAGCCATCAGCAGAATCCATTCTCATACAGACTGATAAATCTCTCCTCTTGTATCCACACCCCTACATTAAGTAAAGGTAGCACCATCTGCTCCCTATTAATTCCCCAGCAGGTGACTTATCACCTCAGCCCCTGTGACCCCTTATGCCTCCTACATCCTCCTTACCCCTCTCCCTCTCTCTCTCCTCCTCACTTCTCCTTGTACTCCCTCATTCCTGAACCCTATTCATCTCAACCTTTGCATGTTTTATACACTATAGTTGAAGAGGTTTGTTGACATTACATTTGACTGTGCCTTACAATATGGATTTATACTCATACACACATGAACACATAACCTTTCACTAACCACTAAACTCTCCAACAATCCAACCCTCCCTCCCCCCTCAAATGTCCCCATGGTAGGGTTCAGTGGACAAGTCTGGTCCTCTAGGTCAATGGCAAATGAGAAGCAGAGCTTTAGGATTAGGGAGGAGATAGCTGAGGGTTCGGGAGCCTTTCTCTGGCTTTGATTAGCTCTCCTACTTGATTAAATGCCCATCGTGGAGGAAAAAAGATGAAAATTGGATGAGGGGAGAAGAAGAGAAAGGAGAGACACAGTCGAGACCATTTGTTTTCTCAGCTGGGGCTAGTTCAAGTGGTCGTCTTGTGGAGCCCTCTGGCCTGGGTTCACACACATGCACAGACGCAGACACACGTAAATGCACTTCACTGCAGCACATACACAGAGATTAATAAAAGCGTCCTGCGGGAGGACAGAATAAGTCAGGAGGTTGGCTCAAGTAAGTCCACCACCTAACTCTTATTTTCCAGTCCCATCCTTCACTCACTTGTTTACCCCCTCATCACCCCCCGCTCCTCTCTTTCTCTCTCTTTCTTCCCCACTGTATGTAGTCTCTCCCAGCCGGGTCTGTCAGAGTAACCTGACTCCGGCGGCTTCTGACACGATCCAGACCGCTTGTAGCCCCTGCCCAACACTTTCACCACCAGAGCCAGACAGTAAAACAACCAGATTACTACCACATGTTCCCCTCTCTTTCTTTCTCTCTTTCACACATACATACATACACACACACACACACATGCACACACACTTTCTGTTGTTGGCAAGTATCCCCCACCGCCACCATAGCTGGTTGCACTCAGGAACACAGGCCACACCAAAAACCCCAGAGCGAGGTAAACTGACCCAACCTATGTGAGAAAAAGGTGTAAAGGGTAGGAAAGGGGAGGAAGAGGTGTTGGTGGGGGAGGGGGTTGAACTGTAAGGAGAGGAGTGGGAAGGGGGGTTGGGAGAAGAGGACAGCGAGAGGAGAGGAGAGGAGAGGAGAGGAGAGGAGAGGAGAGGAGAGGAGAGGAGAGGAGAGGAGAGGAGAGGAGAG